>PVKA01021653.1:0-38346 GCA_004027165.1 Ctenomys sociabilis
TCATGTAATACAGCAACCATTGTTGGATTCCTATTACTTTGTTTAGTGAAATCTTGTATTATGTATAATGCTGTTTTCTTCTATCACTTTTTGTATTCTTTAAAAATAATAATAAAAAGTACAAACAAACAAAAGAAGAAAGCTCTCTTCTTAGTTGAAGGAACTAACCAATTACCTATTGCTGGAAAGCAAAGGCACCTAAGAGAGCCATATTAATCTGACACCCCATCACATGTCAAAACACTGCAACCTGTTGGGTACACCTGGGCTTCTAGGGATTGTTTTCATGGTCCCTTTCCTGGGTCATACAGGGTTGCTCACAAAGGGGTGACAATGATATGAAGAGTTCATCTTCCAGGCTCTGCTATCATTACAAACTTTCACTGAGTGTAGCCATTTAGGGCAGAATCTGCTTTCAGTGTCTGCTGTATTCTCAGAGCCAACAGTGCATGGTAGATGCCTGATAATTAGGGATTTAGTATCTCTTGAAATTCGTATCTCTTAGGAGCAAATTTCATGGGCCAGTAGAGAAGAGACCATACAGAAAGCCAAGGAGAGACAAAAGGCTAGTGTGTCTGGCTTTTTATCTTTGCACGATGTTGCTGCTTCTACTAGCTACGGACCATTTGACAACTTTAAGCATACGGTCTCAAAGCTATACCACATTTCAAGGTCACATATGTAGATCAATCAGGAACAAATGAATCGTGGAAAAGCTTTCTGGGCTTTCATCTTCCTATTGAGCAAAGATGGTCTAAATCTAGACATGTCATTTTTCAGTTCAGTTATATCAAGTACTATAGTAAAGTCTTACACTTCATAAGTCTTGTATAATAGGAAAAGTGAACATTTTTGACTTACTGATATCGATTCTGTGTGCTATGGTGATACAAGTTACTGTGGTGCTCCATCTTTCAGAGTTTCACTGTTGAAGGCCAGTGATGGATATGAGATGGTAGGGGTTATAGTTTCAAACACTTGTTGAAAACCAGGACACTTATGGGATTACATATATAAAATACGTTAATTTAGATGTACACAAAACTACTGTGTGTGTATACACACACACCCATAGGTTTTGGAGCCAAATCCATTTTGGTTTAAATTCTAGCTCAACCATTTGTGAACTGTGTTTTCCTGGGAAAGTTCTTCACTCTACTAAATTTAAGTTTCCCTTGTAAAAAGCCATTAATAATATCTACTCCATGGAATGGTTGTATTATTCAATTATGATGGATAAAATAGTTTTGAGATAGACCTGGGTATGAATAGCTTAATTTGGAAAATATACTCAACTGCTGAACTTAGCTAAGATACTCAACTTGTGCGAGTTTTCTTCCCTGTGAAATGGGAATTAAAGAGTATACCTAACAAAGTTATTGGGAGGATTAATTAAATTTGTATAACATGTTTAATATAGTGCCTAGAGTACAGTTAAGGGCTATAATAAACATTAGCTGTTATCATTACTGCAATAATTACTGTTATTATATTTAAAAAGCAGCAGTTAATAAATGTTGATGTGGCCATCTCTCCTACCTGTAATGAGAAATGCCTAAAAATTAGGGGGACTTTGGGGGCTGGGGATATGGCTCAGTGGGCACAGTACCTGCCTGGCAAGCATGAGGCCCTGTGTTCAATTCCTGGTACCAAAATAATAATAATAATAATAATAATAATTAGACAACAGGATCAAATCCAAGGAGTATCCTTATGGATATATTGTGATACTGTTCCCACAAAAGCCTATAGTTAACTTATGTCACTGACATCATACAGTTTATCTGTTTCACTCCAACCCCCACCAACAGTTTTTTTCCTGTTATTTTTAAAGGGGCAACCTGGTACCTCAAGGCTGCTTGACTTTTCATTTATTACTGCAAGAGCAAACATTTTCCCATCTCTTTTGTTTACTGTTATATTCTAGTGTGAAAATTTATTTCTATCTTTTGCCTATTTGTCAACCTGAAGCTTGGTGATTTTCATAAAATTTGAATAAACCGAATATATTAGACACATTAACTATTATATTCAATTCAAATACTTTCCCAGTGAGCTGAACCCAAGTCTGGTAGAGATGAGGGGAAATTCCGTGTGTTCAGGAGCAATCCTGTGGATGAGGTTGCTGTCTCTTCTCACAGTGTTAGCACCCATCGCGATATGTCTTGGGAGCTGTGTGTCACTGCACTCCTGTAGTTCTAACTGTAGGGTGTTTCTTCTTGTCTTACACACACCTCAAGTCTATTGTAGACATAACTGACTTACTTAGGTATCCTCCAACCAGCTCACTTTTCAGACTCCCATATTTGGTGGTTTATCTACCTAGCTAAGCAATTTTGTCAGTACTGTATAGTAAAAAGGCCCCAAGAGCTCTGACAGGCCTCTTGAATTGGAATTTATTGCCCCAGAGTGTCTCTAACAGGCCTCTTGAATTGGAGGTTATTGCATCTAGACTATTTTATTTGCAAACATCAAGAGAACAAGCAGAAGCAGCAGTGAACTCAACATGTTATCCCAGGCCCTTTCTGTACATCAGTACTTCCTACTAAGGCAGATGCACCTGAGCCAGATGCAAAGCAGCAGAAAAGCCCTTTGCAGGCTGCTATCCAGCATGAGCAGTTAATAGGAGGCGTCAGGAACTACCCAGCAGAAAAGGAAGTACTGGAAATTGCCACTGTGGACATTTCATCTAACCATCTGCTTTATTTTTTATGTTTAATGGTGACATTTTGAAATTATTTTGGTAATCAATATTTTAATCATTACAATATTGATTTTTTTTTTTTTTTTTAGCATTGTGGCTTTTCTTGTTGATGCTTCATTTAGGATGGGAACAATGGGAAATCAAGAAATGTGTTCCTTCTAGAACCTAAATTCAATTTAGGTTCTAGGCCTGGTGGTGCATGCCTGTAATTCCAACACTCAAAAGGCTGAGGCAGGACAGTTGTCCTTATGTTGAGGTCCTGGGGTACACAGTGAGTTTAAGAGCAGCCTGTACTGCATAATAAGACCTCCTAGAAAGAAAGAAAGAGTATAAGAAACTCTATCCCACTGGTCTTTGCCATCAACATACAGGTCCAGTTCCCTCCAAAGTCCACTGAAGTTGGCAACATGAGCTGCTGCAGAGAATACACAATGAGGCACACATCAGACCAAACAGAAAAGGACAGGATCCCCCTGAATGAAAATTAAAATAAATCATGTCACAATTTCGAAGTCTATGAGAAGTCAGATTGATAAGCTCCTAAGCAGAAGCTTCCTTCCCTCCTGCTATCTCCTAATCCTCCCTCCAATTTCCCAATATACAATGGGTCATGTAAACCCATCTTTGGGCACAAGAAAGGGTTCCGATACCACACACCAAGAAAAGTCCATCAGTGCTTTGGTAATACTTGTGTGTTGAAGACAAACTCCATGCAGTTACCAAGTTTGTCCCAGAGTCGAGGGGTACCCCTGTAGACAGGCGGAGGACAGCACTCTGGAGGACACATTTTTTACACTGCCCACAGAATGCTGATGACTTGTTTTTCAAAGGCAGACTAGTACAATAGTATAAAATTCACATCCTCAAACTTTCACCAAGAGTTATGCCTACGGAAGAAGACTGTAGACAGGGTTTCGGGCGGGGGCATTTTAATTGCTTCTACAGACTAGGGCTCTCCAAGCAGAAGATGGTCCCTGAAGGGATGGGGAGGACCCTGGGGGCGGAGAGGTGCGAATATCACCAAGCAGCTGATTACAAAGGCACCCGCCAGGTGTCAGTGAAAGCCACAAATTCTGTCCCGAGGATGGTGTCCTGAGTTCCCTTCCGGTCGCCTTGTGTAGATCAATGCCGAGATGGCACAGGAGTGTCTTCCATTCGCTCCAACACTTCAGCCACCCTTCCCGGCAGAGGACCTGGTTAATTCACTTTCCCTCGGAATGAGATTCCCCGGCGGCTCATCTGCCCCCGCAGCACCGCGGGGCCAGCGGTGAGACACGGCGGCACAGCCCGGCACGCAGGCGTCGCGTCCGCGCGGTGTGGGCGGACCTCCTGAGCCCCGCGCAGTCGGTGGGGACAAGCCGGCTGCAGACGGGGCGGCCCCCGAGTCAGGCCCCCGGGCTCCCGCTCTCCCCACAGCGCGGAGCGGGCCCAGGATCCACACCCTCGCGTCCCGCTGCGCCCGGCGCCCAGGGCGCAGCAGCCCCCGGGAAGGCGGCGCCCCCTGCGGGCCCGGGACTCGGCCGAGCCGCCACCCGACGTCCCCGCACCCGAGCCTGTGCAGGTGCCGAGCCCGAGCTCCTCCTCCCCACCCCAGCTCCGCTCCGGGCAGCCCGGGCTCCCCGCCCAGGAAGGGAGAAGGAGTTGGCCGTGTACCTGATCCTGGCCTTTTCTGCCCTTTGCAGCTCCTCGTTTCTTTCCAGCACCCGAAGGATCTTCCTGGCTTCCTCTTCATTTAAGAAGCTGAAATCACCCCCCTGAGGAACTTTCGTCATTTTTGGGGTTCTGTGATTGTCACTCTTTAGCTCCTTTGCGCCTCCGGTTACGGTGGCATTTTTCTAGACGCACGAGACGGTTTCACAAACTTGATCCCATATCCAATAAGTCCTCCCCTTTGAAACTAAAACCACAAACGCTGGGGACGGCCCACACCTACAGGGCTCACTTTGACAACACCTTAATGACATGTTTCTCTCAACCTGGCCAACCCAGATGCCAAGTAAAGGGAGGGAGGAGAAGGGGCTGGCCCCTTCTCCAGTGGGGCGGGCCCTGCTCCCCGCACCCCACCCGCTCTCCTCTGGCATCCGAGCCAAGCAGCTGCCTGCTTCCGCCCGCAGAGGCCGAGCCTGCAGGACCCGCCCCAAGTATTTGCTTTGGCGGTTGCTGTTTACTCTTAGAACTTGAGTTTGCCTACTAATAGGAGTGCGATGCAAAGAGTGATGACTAACCCTCCTTTTCTGAGCTCCGGGAAACAGAATTGCACGGGAGAATTCAAAGACCGGGAAAGTCTTAACTCATAGCCTCTGTGGAGGGGTCTGGCAGAAGAGCTGGAAATAGTGCATCCTTAAAACGAATTCTTTGCCTGTTCCCGAGCACTCCTGTGCTGCCTCCTTCACCACCTCCACTACAGCTGTCCCACAAAAGGCACCCTAAGACTGGAAAACCGACAAACAAAACCTAGTTAGAATAGTTTAGAAGCTATTTCCCCGGCGGGAAAGACCTGTAGAAAGCCTTTCTGACTACGCCAAAATGTAATCCTATGAAACCACAGAAATCACTTTTCCTAGAAAGTCAGCTATTCCACAATGTAATGAACTCATGATAGAAATTTCTAAGGGTTCAAGCCTATTTTAAAAAGGATTAAGTCTTTTTCATAAAACGTGTTTTTTTTTTTTGTTTGTTTGTTTTTCTTTTTTTCTCTTGGTTTTACTTCCTCCACACATACAGCTTTGCCAGGTGGAATTTCCTGACCATAGTCTTAATTTGGTCAGATCCTCAGTGGTGGTGGTGTTGATCACTAACACATAAAATACACTTCTGCAGGTATTGCTTCTTTTCATGGTAAATGAGCACAGTAAAAATTTTGTATCTGTATCAAAAACATGAAAATAAAAAATGGGTATGTTTGGACCTCTGAGCCCTCTACTCCCCCGATCACTACTTAAGACATGTCTAGACAGCTAGCTACTCAATAACTTTTTGTGGATATCTGTTATCCACATGAGATAGGAACCAATTTTCATCAATGCTTTACAGCACAAAGCTCTTTTATAAATTGTCTCTGCATTCACAGCGTTCGTTTGGGAGTGTGTATTGCATATGGTGTATAATTTTTCTAGTATGTTCATTCACTCATTTATTGGGCATGGACATCAGACTCTTGTTTTTTGAGTCAGGGTCTTGCTATGTAGTCCAGGCTGGCCTCAAACTTGTAGCAATCCTCCTGCCTCAGCCTCTCACATGCTGGAATTACAGACAGGTGGGAGCATGCCTGGCCCACACGGGACTTTTTAATGAATTGCTGGTGGGTTTTTACTACTTCAACCAACATTTTTCTGGTTGAAACAACCAACCTGTTACATAAAGATATTGTACATTAAGCAATGTAGTTTATTTACTTATTTACTTAATGTATTTGGTACAGGGTCTTACTACACAGCTCAGACTGTACTGATTGTCCTATTTTCAGCCTCCCAGTGTGGAGATTAGCATGTACCACCACGCCTCGATGTGGTGGCTGGCTCAGCACACCTGGGGGTGGGGCTGGCCTGGCCTGCAGTACTGGGAATGGGACCCCAGTCCCTGCACTTACCTAAGCAGGCACTTAGTCTGCTGAGCTATCTTGCCAGCCTAACCCTTATCTTTAGAAAGCTTGTAATCGCCGGGTGTGGTGGTGTATGACTATAATCCCAGCACTTGGGAGGCTGAGGGAGGAGGATTGTTGTGAGTTTGAAACCAGCCTAAGCTACAAAAGTGAGCTTCAGGCCAGCCTGAACTGCATAGTGAGACCCTGTCTCAAAAAGACAAAAAAAGAAAAAAAAGAAAGCTTGTAATCCAGTGGAGAGGATAATATGAACATAAAAATAGCTATATGATAAAAGAAAATTTCTATGAGGGCATAGAAAAGAAATTAGTTCCAGCTAAGTGGATTGGGGAGAGGATATGGTATTTAGATTGCAACATGAAAGAGTGAGATTTCAACAGGAAGAAAAAGGTGACGAGAGGAAATGTATGGTAAGGAGAACAGCGTATTGGATAGCACAAGTGCTCTCCCGGGATCCTCTCTTATTTCCTTAGCTCCTCTGATCAATGGCTAGGTGAGCAAATACCCAAAGGTGGGAAATGCAAGTTGTGTACATGTTAAGGGATCAGTAAGCAATCTGCTTCTGCTAGAGTAAACATGATCGATAGAGACAAAATCTTACTCTTTTTATGTATAAGACATAGATACACACATACCTACACAGATATGTACAGTGTACCTATGATAGTAATATGTCATGAAAGGATTAATAGATTTGAAAATTCTATAAGTCTCCTTGTGGAGACAATAATGAAAAAGAGGTTTAAAGACACCAAGCTGGAGAGCCAGCTAAATAGCTCAGCGGATTAAAGTGCTTGCTTAGGCAGACACAGGGGCTGGGAGTTCAGTCCCCTGGCCTGCCATAGTGACCCCACCTCCAGGGCATGCTGAGAAGGCAAGTGAGATGATATGGTGACACGCACCTGTAATCCCAGCATTTGGGATGCTGTAAACAGGGGGATCACTTTGGGTCTGATCTATGCAACGAGACCCTATACATCCTGTACACCCTATCCTAAATACAAAAAATAAAAACAAAAACAAAAAAAAAAACACCAGACTAGGCCAGAGATATAGCTCAGTGGCACAAGCTCTTCTCCACAAGCTCAAAGTCTTGAGTTCAGTTCCCAGTACCAAAATTAAAGGGCAGGGATATAGCTCAGCAGCGTAAGCAGCTGCTTGGCAAGCACAAGTTTGATCCCTGGTACTGCAAAAATAAATAAATAAGATGAATACAATTAAATCACTGGAGTAGCACAGAGGACACATGAAGAATATGTATGGCTGAGATCTGACTGTGGACACCATACTAAGTAATCTAGATTTCACTGTGTTAGGGTGAACTGATACAAGTTTTGAGGCTGATAATGATATAGCTCAAACTGAACTTTGGGAAGATTATTCTGCTAGCAGGAGACAAGGAAGAGTCGCTTGAAGATGCAGCAAGCAAGCCACTGTGTGGGAATGCTGATGGGGGAGAAGAGGGCAGAGACCCTAGTCAAGCCCAGGAAGTGAGAAATAAGAGGAGAATGTGCTGAGAGGTAGTGAGCATTTGGCATATGGAAGATTCACAAGATTGGTGTGAGATTTTGTGCGAGGCGTAGGAGAGATGCGTCATTGACATGGGGCACAAGAAATAAAGTTGGGACAGAGATCAAGGGTTCTAATTTATAATAAGAAGTGAGAGGGGCTTGCAAAAAATCTACCCACTTTGTGACACCTGCAAAAGGGACAGATGCAAGAGAGGGATTCGTGAAGCAGGGATGGAAAAGTAGATGGGAAGGCATTTGCCTAAAATGACTTCTAAATGGAGAATGGAGACTGCAGCAAATGGCTGGAACATAGAGCTGCAAACTTTGACGGACCAGCAGCTCTGGACAGCAGCGCTGAGCCACGCTCCAGCCCCGGTGGGTGGCACAGCAGGGTGCATTATTGGGAGATTTTTATACTGATATATATATATATATATATATATATATAAATATATATATATATATATTTATATATATTTATATATATATATTTATATATATATATATATTTTTTTTTTTTTTTGACAGGGTCTCACTATGCAGTTCAGGCTGGCCTCGAGCTCACTTTGTAGCTCAGGCTGGCCTCGAACTCACAACAATCCTCCTGTCTCAGCCTCCCGAGTGCTGGGATTACAGGCATGCCCTATACTGATATTTTATACTGAGAACTTTACAAGGCATTGACAGCTATCCTGAAAACACAAGTGAAAGGAGTTTTTAAAATAATTTAAGTGGGGTTCTCAACAGTTTTTTTTTTAACTCTGAAAGTAAAAGTAAGTCTCAAACGTTTGAGTTACAGGCTTCTTCAGCCGGCCTCAAGCGGCCGTTTTTCTGTGTGTCACCCCGGCTGTTGTCTGCCCAACCTCTCAGCTAAGGAGAGGGTCACTGTAACAGCTGGCTACAAACAGTTTTTTGAAAACTCATCATTTATTTTCCTTAGGCTGCTAGTCAAATTTCTAGTCCGGGGCTCAGTTTTTATTGCTCTGACAATGAAGTTGAAGAAGAGAGGTGATAGACTTAGATTTGTACAAGTACCCAAGATTGTTCAAACTCAGGAAAAAGAAAAATCCAACCCTAAAACATTTCCAAATACTACATACACCTATTGTTAACACCTGAGAAAACTAGGTCAATAAATAAACTATAAGCCAAACAACACACTATAATTCTTCTAATAACAATGGAAGCCACAAAAAAAAAGTCCTAAGAAAGATACAAAAACAAAAAAGTAGAAATATATTAAATAGGTAAGTAGAGTTCACTTTAGAAATACAAAGATATTTTCATAATTTTAATATTAGCATAGTTTACCTTATCAGAATGAGAGGAAGAAAATAATACGATCAAAAATTCTTTGATAAAACTTAAGATGGCTTTTTGTTAGAACTAAGTTACATAAAACTGTATTTAACATTCTTAGTAAACTAGATTAAGAGACTTCCTTTGTGTGATAAGCAATAGTCTGTTTTAGACAATATCATATTATAATGATGAGTCTATTTAATCAAAATGCACTAAAGAAATCTGCTATTACTTATATTGGTTGACATTGTTCTGATATTGTTAGTTGATACAATAAAATGAAAAGATAATGAGATATAAGTCTTAGAAAAGAAAAACCTGATTACTTAGAAAAAAGAAAAACCTAGGGCCAGTCAGATAGCTCAGTGGACTAAAGTGCCTGCTTAGGCAGGCACAGGGACTTGGGGCCCCACCCCCAGGGTGCGCTGATATGTTGGAGACTGAGTTGGCTGTAAACCCAGCGCTTGGGAGGCTGAAAACAGAAAGATCACTACAAGTCTGATCTGTATAGTGAGACTCTGTAGACCCTGTACTAAATTCATTAAAGAAAAACCGAAAGAAATCTACTTTAAAACTATTCAAACTAATGGAGAACTGGCTAATGTATTGGATCATTCAATAAGTATTTGTGGAATGTCAACCAAGTTGGGAATGTTCTGGTAACTGTAGATGAGATATTCTGTGCTCAAGAACATTTCATTCTAGTGGAGGGAGGTAAAAAATAAGAAGTTATCAACAAAATTTAAAGCCTGGCTCGTGAAGGAACAGGAAAATGAGCATACAAATCTCCTCAACCGGTCTGGAGGTAGAAATACACATGAGTAAGGAACAGATGTGCTTTTTATAAAATCTTTTGAGTCTATGTCAACACCTTACAAGATGCCCCAGATTGTGTGGCTTAGAGGCTACCAGCATTTAGTATTTGTTTATTTTTCCATGGGATAAGCCTTGCACCAGGTACTAAAAACAGAAAGGCATAAAAACAGATCTCTGCCCGGATGGAGTTTGCATTCCTGAAGGAAGAAACAGGCAATGCACACATAAGTAAAAGATTTACCAAGTGTGACAAATCGTGTGAAAAAAACTAGCAGGGTGATCAATAGAGGAACCCTAGAGAAAGAAGCTGAGCCAGCAGAAGTCTGTGGGGTGGCCAGTACCAGGATGCTGAGGCTTGCATGGGTCAGCATGCTTGGGGTTGCTGTTTCTAGGCCATGCCATACATACAGGGAAGAGACATAAAACGAGGTTGAAGAAGTAGATACAGACTGCCAAGGAGGCTAGGCCCAGGCCAGGGACCTGAGATTGTATCTTGAGGCCTGGGCTTGGAGCCAGAGGTGAGCTCTGTCTTTCCACTTGAGTGGTTATTTCACCTCCTCATCTGTGAAATCAGGGTAATAATAGTGCATACCTCATAAGGTTGTGGAATTAAATCTGATAATGTAGCTGAAGTGGTTCATGTATGGTAAGCCAGACAGAAAGAGAGACAGAGAATGATTTCCCCCAGTCAGGGGGCCACTGGATTCTGCCCAATTGTCCTCCTACATGGACAGCTCCTGGGGTGAGAAGGAGATCCTGGTCATCATCTCTTTCCCAATCATTTGTGATGTGAGTGCTAAATTAGCTTCAATTTGAAAAGATGGCATGATGGCATCAAATATTATAATCCTACTATCTCAATGCCAGGACTATTTCTATATTTGAATATCATTCTACATTATATGTGCGTGTGTGTGTGTGTGTGTATGTGTGTGTGTGCCCACACTTATGTGTGCACACGCGCACCCAATGAAAAAGCATGGCAGTTACATTTTCCTTTCTTCATGCATAGGTACCCAATAGTTTTTTGCCATTTTAATTAACTGGGTCATTGTAATTAATGCACCATTTACATCTAATCAAATGGGGGCTCACATCAAGCCAGAAGTTTTTTTTTTCCTTTTTAAAATATGTAGCTATTATTGTATGTATTTGGATTTTTTCTCATTTTGATTCCAAACCCTAGATTTTTAAACTAGATAAAAATGTTCTGTCTAAGAGCTGGGCGTGGTGGCGCATGCCTGTAATCCCAGCACTGGGGAGGCTGAGGCAGGAGGATTGTTGTGAGTTCGAGACCAGCCTGAGCTACAAAGTGAGCTTAAGGCCAGCCTGAACTGCATAGTGAGACCCTGTCTCAAAAAGACAAAAAAAAAAAAAAAAAAAGTTCTGTCTATTCCCTGGCAAGCACAAGGGCCTGAGTTCAATCCCTGGTTCTGGAAAAAAAAAAAAAAAAGTTCTGTCTAATGTGACTAGAACATTGTACTATACAGAGCTGCAGCTATCATTGCAACTGTGCACATAGATACAAATACACAATCACAATACAGCTGTAATCATGACTACACATGAATATGTGCATTTTTTGCGGGGACTGGCCCTTGCACTTGCCAGGGAAATGCTTATTCTACTGAACCATCTCCCTGGCCCAAATGATAGATCTTTATTTATTTATTTATTAACTTATTTATTTATTTATTTTGTGGCTGCCTCAGCCCACCCTAGGGTAAATATGTACATTTTGATAAGCACTTTGATACTATTACTGAAGACTTCTGTAGATTCATATTGAGCTAGATTTTAAAAGTCTTAAAGATTTTAAAAGAAAGTTAAAAACAGAAATAAGGTTGTTGTTGTCTTTATATAGTATATCAGTACCCAGCTCTAGTATTTGACAGAACTGATTCCTGGTGGTGGTTATATTACTATGTTATTGCCTTTCTTTTTTTATTTTATTGTTATTTTTTTATTCATCTTAATGAATAAAATAGCAATGAAACAGCTTTAAAACAGGTTAGTAGAGGGCTGGACAAGTAGCTCAGCAGATTAAAGAGCCTGCAAGCTGGCACAGGGGGTCGATCCCCAGGCCTGCTGTGCTGGCTCTGACCTCAGGGCCCATTCAGATGGATTGAGACTGGGTGTGGTGCCTGTTATCACTTGGGAGGCTGTAAACAGGTGGATCACTATGAGTCTGATCTAGTAGTGAGACCCTGAACACCCTGTAGGCCCTTTCCTAAAGTAAATACAAAAAACCCCCAAAAACAGGTTAGTAGGATTGTTACAAATTAACACATTGCATATTGTTGTCTTCATAGTGGTTATTCAGAGGACAAGATGCAGACATAACATTAGTACAAACTTTTATTAAATTATAATTTATATAATTATAAATATTAGTACAAACTTTTATTCTCAACGAACTGAGTAGCCATATATCTATCCTAAGTCTCTTGTGTTTATATATATATATTTTTTTCTTCTTCTTTTTTCACAACGCAACAACCCTTTATTTACACTTTTATGAAGTTAGCATTTTTTTTCTTTTTTTTTTAATGACCTTTCCATAATAATCCTTATGTATACATCAAGTAGCACCTTGAAGATAAATCTTCTCTTCTTATTGTGGGGACATCCCATGTATAAGGATAGTAGGATAAGTGAGAATATTCATGCTACTAATTAACTGGAGAGAAGACTAAGCAGGAAGTCCCCTTCTCCAGAATTAAAGGCTTATCTCTGTTTATTCCTGTAGTACTAATCCATTGGATTGGACTTTGGTCTTTGAATCCGGGAGATTGCCATCTGAATAACTTGGAATTTATAAGGTTGATGTACTTCTTGTCTTAGTTGCATGGAAATGTGTGGGAAAGCAGAGTAGAAAGAGTGAAAGGAAACTGAGAGTGAAAGGAAGCTAATATAGGAGACAGAGCTCCAGTTCCTATATGCTTCAAAGAAATGTCTACTCAGATTGAAAAGAGTGCGATAGAAACTTATGTTTTCTGTTCTCCATCCATAGGCTTAGCAGTGGTGCACAACACCACTTTATAGCCTCTAATTATCTGGATCATTGCAATTAATTAATATGCCACTTATACATGTTGAGTGGGGGGGGTCAGGTTAGACTGGAAGCATTTTCTTCTCTGTGCCTTTCAAAGATAATTTATTAATATATTTGTATTTTTTCTCATTTTGTTTTAAAAGCCTGCATTTTGGGCTGGGGAGATAGCTCAGTAGAATAAGCACTTGCCTGGCAAGCGTGAGGTCCTGAGTTCAATCCCCTGGTACCGCCAAAAAAAAAAAAAAAAAAAAAAAAAGAAAAGGTAAAAGCCTGCATTTTAAACTATATTAAATTGTTATGCACTTAGTATGTCGAGCATAGTACCAAGATTATAATTCTTTAAAACTTGTCCTGTGATGTAAGTAAGCAAATTTCTATTAACTATAATTGCATGATTTCATTTCTAAATTTGTTATGAACCCCAAACTTGTGCATTTTGGAAGACTTTAAGCAGAAGTAATCAAAGCCTCTTCAACTTCCTCTAAAACTTCAATCAGAAATACCCTGAATACTGTAGTTTTTTGGGTCTTTATTCTCCTATGAGGCATGGTTCAAAGAGCACCTAAACGGCACAAATGTCAGGATTGGAGACATCGCCTATTCTGTGGCACGCAATAGTTTCTTATGGCTGTATTTGATACTTCACATAGTTGAAGTGTGTCACAAAGACAATGCTGCCCATCACCATCAGACAGGATAGTGATACTTGATCTTCTACATAAGAATAGTTCAAAGAATGTGTAAAGTTTCACAGAGAATGGAGAAAAACCCTAAGTCCTGTCGAGCCTATGGGTCTGCGAGAATCATTCACAATAGAGGGATTTCCTAGGATAATCCACTATGCCTCCTGAAGATACAAAATATGACATCAATGATTGCTGTTCCTAAATTATAATGTCTGAACATTAATTGAGCACAAGTAACTACTCTTTTGGGCTAGAATAACTTCTAGGTCTCGGTGAATCCTATTAAACTAATTACTGTGTTGAAAATATGCCAACGCTTTATGTTCAAATACCAGTAGTCACATAATGAATGGTATGTATTATACTAGATTTTCTTCTGGTCTCGTTGTTGACTAGCTAGACAAACTTTTTGATGGATAGCATATTTCAACTAATAATCATGGGGGTTCACTTAATGCACTAAGGATGCAAACTAGGGATAGTATGCTTGAGACTGATTAAGAAATAGTCACACAAATTCATAACCACACTACATGCAGTGCAAGCTTACAATTTATGTAATAGCAGATGACCATACACTTCTGTCTTGTAAATTAAAATATTAAGTACTGGAACTCGACCTATTCCCTTAAAACTATGCTCTTATTGTGGTGGATTAATTGATGAGCAACTTGTAACACCCAGCTGAACTGAATCAGCGTGGTTCTGGGGGTGGATGGCTGACCTGAGGATGGTTGCCAACAGCATAAAAAGAGAACTTCAGGGAAGATGGTGTGTTGTTGTTTTCCTGGGAAAGCTTGTCACACTGGATTTCCCGATGTGAATTCAGCTGTACTCATCATTGGAGGAGCTCAGGTCTTCACTCTCTGAGGATGGGAGCGATTCTTTTGGGGGCGTTCTGGTCCTTACCTTGAGCGTTGCTTCCTGGCTCTAGCGCAGATCCCTCATCCCACTGGTTTAGCTTTCTAGCTTCCACCACTGACCTTTGGGCCTTCCTAATGCATACACTTGACACAGACTTGCATGAGACATTGTCATGGAGTGTAGGCCTTCAATTGGACTAGTGGAGGACCCTGCCATGGACTCTAGGTCTTCAGCTATATTTGTGCAGGATATTGCTGAGGGACCCAGTCCTTCAGCTGGATTGTATGGATCTCTCTGTAGTGGACAGATCTTCTGCATTCTTTTGCATTTCACTCTTTGGATGAATATTCTAAAACAATCTTATGAATTATGTGTCCTATATTAAATATTTTCTCTTGTGAATCCTGGCTACAACACTTATCTCAAATCTTTAGTATGATACATAGAAAAAGGTATGGAAATCTGGTCCCTGAAGCAGCTGCAGTGCCTCTTGTCTTCCTCAACTCTTTTTGCAGTCTCTCTTTCACTTCTAGAAACATGGCCTCTGGTGTGGCTGTCTCTGATGGCATCATCAAGGTATTCAGTGACATGAAGGTGTGCAAGTCCTCAACACCAGAGGAAGTGAAGAAGTGCAAGAAGGCAATACTTTTTTGCCTGAGTGAGGACAAAAAGAACATCATCCTGGAGGAGAACAAGAGGATTCTGGTGGGGGATTTGGGCCAGACTGTGGATGACCCCTATGCCACCTTGGTCAAGGTGCTGCCAGACAAGGACTGTCACTGTGCCCTTTATGATGCAAACTACGAGACCAAAGAGAGCAAGAATCAGGATCTGCTGTTTATCTTTTGAGCCCCTGAGTGTGCACCCCTAAAGAGCAAAATGATCTATGTCAGCTCAAAGGATGCCATCAAAAAAGAAGCTAACAGGGATCAACCACAAATTACAAGTGAATTGCTATGAGGAGGTCAAGGACTGCTGCACACTGGCAGAGGAGCTGGGCAGCAGTGCCATCATCTCTCTGGAGGGCTAGCCTTTGTGAGCCCCTCCGGTCCCTGCCTGGAGCATCTGGTAGCCCTGGACTGCCCTCAAGGGGTTCTAGGTTGCCCCCTTTCTGCCAGACTGAAGGGGTTGGGGGGATCTCTGTGGGGGCGCATCCTTTCATCCCAGTTTCCAAACAGTCCCCCACCCCATGGACCTTCTTCATGCCTCCATCCCTGAGGGTTTTGGCCTGCCCAAACTGCTTTTGATCTTCTGATTCCTATTGGGTTGAAGCAGACCAAGTTCCCTTCAGGCAGCCAACTTTGCGGGCTGTGAGGGGGCTCTATTTTTTTTAATGACATCCACACTCCCCGCCTATTCCTCCCTGCTCCCATGCTGCCAACTTCTAACCGAAATAGTGACTCTGTGCTTGTCTATTTAGTTCTCTGTATAAATGGAATGTTGTGGAGATGACCCCTCCCTGTGCCAGCTGGTTAATGTCCCCTCCCTTTTCCCTGGTAGAGGCCACTATGGAAGCAGGACCAGTAAGGAACCTTCGAGTAAAAAAAAAAAAAAAAGACAACAATTAAAAAAAAAGCTATGGAAAGTTTGATCTTTCTGCCTTTGATATAAATATTTGAGTGTGAAATCATAGCTTCTTTACATTTCTTTCCTGTTTGTTTCTAAGACTAATTCAATTGCAATGACCCAGTAACCATTTAATATGCTTCCCTTCATAGCTTACTTTCTTTTTTTGGCAGAACTGGGGATTGAACTCAGGCCCTTGTGCTTGCCAGGGAAGCACTTATTCCACTGAGCCATATCCCCAGTCCCCCTTTATAGTTTACTAAATTGCTCCTATGAAACACTACTTCTTGGGTCCTGAATCCATTTCCAATGTTGTCATTCATTCATTCATTCATTCATTCATTCATTCATTCATTCATTCATTCACCCATCTATCCATTCATTCATTCTGGGTTATTTCAATTAATTCATTTAGAGTTATTTTTGCTTATTGTTTCATTCAATAGATGCCTACTGGGTACTATGTCTGCCATGTGCCAGTCATGGTTTTAGGGATGATCTTTCTTCTAATTATTGCCTTGATATTTAGCAGAGTTTTGCCTTTGTAATATACCTCTTTTGTTTTTTAAAAAGAGTGTCTTTTATGTAGATTTATGTTATAAAATTTTGTAAAAATAGATTATCTGGGCCAGATAGATATTTTTCTTTTTTTTTTTTCTTTTTGCAGAACTGGGGATTGAATTTGGACCTTTGCACTTGCCAGGGAAGCACTTATTCTACTGAGCCATCTCCCCAGCCCCGATGTATTTTTTTGGATAACTCATTGTCCTTCTAAAGCTGTCATTAATATAAAGAGGGTCCTATGTAATAAAAACCCAACAGATATTGCAAACACTGTGCAGAGCATATATAAATAGCAATATTGGTTTAAAAATCATGTTTCCAGATGTGTAGGGTTTCCTCTGGAGATGCTTAAAATGTTTGGAGCTAGATAGGAGTGCATTAGGAGTATGCTAGATGCCTTTGGTTTATTCAGATTAAAATAATTGTTTAATGTAATAAAATTTGTACCCCAATAAAACATTCAAAACTGCATTTTATTTATTTTTTTTTATCTCTGTTGATGAAATTGTAAACTTTTCCATCTTCATCTAGGCAATCTATGGAATAGTACAAATATAATCGGAGTACACTGAACTTAATGCCATTATTAACTCAGACTTCCCAAAACATGAGGCCAAGGCTTAGTTCAACAGGACAGTTAGGCCAGAGAGCAGCAGAGCCTTGCAGAGCACAACCACTGTGTGCTCTAATAACTTCTAACTTGTTGGCTCCACATGACTCTGACAGTTGTACCAAGCAGGATCCCCACCTGTGGGTGGAGAGCACTTGGTCATGAGCACCTAATGATTAAAAGAAACAAGACTTCCTCGTGGACTGACCTGGAGCAAAGACAGGTCATTACTGGGATTAGCAAGAGCAGATTTCAGAGATCTGAGGGGAAAGAAATGGCTGGGTGTCTGGAGTGAGCCTGGAGGAAGCATAGCAGGCTATTCTCCATATATGAGTCAATGTACATTAGAGACGAGTCTAGTGGTCCAGATCAGAAGACACATGCTGATGTGGTAAATCTATTTTAGATTTTTGGAGATAACGCAGTTATTTTTGCTAAATGTGCTGAATACTTCTGCTGCTAAAAGAATATCTGTTTTCCTTTTCATTGTCCTACCCGACCTCTTATTATTTTCTGTGGGTTTTTTTTTTTTTTTTTTTCAGAATTGGGGATTGAACTCAGGCACTTGCACTTGCCAAGCCAGCGTTTATTCCACTGAGCCACCTCCCCAGCCCCGTAGGTAGTTGACTATTAATGAGTTTTAGCCACTGTTTCCAGAATGAATTGGTACAAAGGGAGGGCCTTCTGCTTGAGCTCTTTGCATCCTGCCAAGCTGCAGAGTCTGAGCAGCATCGACCCGAGGTTTACAAGTAAAAACAGGTAGAGTACAGGAAGGGATGCTGTGCTTGCACAAGTTAAGCTGTCTGGTGTGACAGTAGTTTTGTTTTTGTTCTGATTCTCCATGTTTTGTGATCCCAGGTATCCTCCATTGTCTTTTTTTCTACAACCCATGCCAAGGCTTGGCTCCACACTACTTCTTCATAAGATCCTTTGTTGAACCTACCTGCGCTACTTTCCCAAAAGCTTTTTTAATCTTAATTTTTTAACCAGTCCCACACAAATGAATATCTAATTATTCACATTTTTCAAATATTTTAAATTCAGGCTTTCTCTTGGGATTGTAAATCCCTGACTTTTAAGCCCTCTAGAGACAACATTTTATAATAAAAATTTAAGCCGAGATTCATATAGTGTGTGGCACCTTTTCTTACCCTTATGATTCATCCCTGCCTGACGACAGCCTCCTTCGGGCTTTCTTTATGCAGGTAGACTTTTATCTTGGCACCAAAACTCTTTACAGCTCTTTGTATTCATACACTCTCTCCCTTAGCTAGAGAGAAACTTTGCGAAATTGGTACTATCTTTATTATTTTTGTTAAACTCATACACTCTGCTCCAGATTCAATCTCTTTATACCACTTAGAGATTTTTAAAGTTTAGAGACCATTGAGAACATTTCAGTTTTCCTTCAGAGACTCACAGAGATCTTAAATAGTGGGTTTTTCTTTCTGGCTACCTGAGGGTCATTGAAGTGAGGCTGAAGAGAGGCCAGATATGTTAAAGGATCTGAAAATAGAAAAGTAGAAATCCTTTGGAATATGAACCTGAGAATGAACAGAAGTATGTCAGCTGGGCTAGACTGCTGCAAATATAATGCATGACATGTGAAAATATCACTAACCAATATAAGATGCTAAAAAGGGAGGAAGAAATTAGTTTTTCTTTGTTCATTTTATCACCCACATGTCACTCATGAACCTTGAGAAGCTGCAAGACCTGAAATATGAAAGAAAGAATTCTAGTATTCTAAGCTAGGAAAACATATTATCATCAACAACAAGATCATGTGTATTTAAAAAACTCCTTTAGACCTATTTTTATTACCTGTCTTTTGCTTTTTTAGGAGAAAAAGAGTCCATCATCACTTTTTCTCACTTAATGTATAACCACCCTCTAAGTAAACAATCTTTCTTCGATATATAACTATGAGAGCATAAACCACTGGAAACAGTCATTGCTGGTACTTACATCTGGGCAGCCGGGAATGATGTGACTGGCATGGTGACTCCAGGATGTGCTAACGATAGTTTTTGAGTTTTGACTCATATATATAGACTCTTCTGATTTACATACATAATTACTTAAATACCAGCAATTACCCACTTTCCTCACACAATGACTTGTATGTGTGAGGAATTCCTGCCCTTTGCTAATCTGTCATACCTCCACCCAGAGTTGTGTCAAAGGAGGGTACAGGTACCTGCCAAATGTTTTGTTTTCTTTTTCTTTAGTTTTTTGGTGCCAGGAATTGAACACAGGGCCTTGCACCTGCAAAGCAGTCACTGTGCCACTGAGCTATATACCCAGTCCCGAATGCCTTCTTTTAAATCAAACCTAGGAGAGCTGGCCACATAGCTCAGTGGACTAAAGCTCCTGCTAAGGCAGGTGCAGGGACCAGGGTTTGATCCCCAGTATACCGTGCTGACTCTGCCCTGGGGTGTGCTGAGACAGCAATCGAGACTAGGCATGGTGGTGCACACTTGTAATCCCAGTGCTTGGGAGGTGGAAAACAGGAGAATCGAGTCTGATCTGTGTAGGGAGACCCTGTACTAAATACATAAAAAAAAAAAAAAAAAAAGAAAAATCAAATCTAAGGACATATCTGTAGCCTTGGAACTCTGAGTTATATTAAAGTTTTTCTTCATGAACAAGTTTCTTTTTTAGATCTTGTTGCAGCACTTATTCTACTGAGCCGTCTCCCTGGCCCTAACATGGGGTTTACCTTTTTTTTTCTTTTTTTGGCACCAGGGATTGAACTCAGGGCCATGTGCTTGCCAGGCAAGCATGAAAATTTCATTTCTGTGAAATCACACATTCCTAAATAGTCTCAGTACAACTTCCCTTTATTTTTATTGCCCACAGAAACTTCTGTCTCTCAAAAAATTATCTGGAGATAAGAATAAGTTGGACTCTTTTTCCTCCATCTTGGAGTCTGGGGAGGACTTCTGAAAGGCAACGATGTCTGGAAGACTGTGGTGCAAGGCCATTTTTGGTTACAAGTGGGTTCTCCGGAACCAGAGGAAATGCAAAGCTCTCCTTAAAATTGAAGGTGTTTATGTCCGGAATGAAACAGAATTCTACTTGGGCAAAAACATGTGCTTATGCGTACAAAGTGAAAAATAATACAGTGACTCCAGGTGGCAAACTAAACAAAACCAGAGGAATCTGGGGAAAGGTAACTCGGATCCATGAAAACAGTGGCATGGTTTGTGCCAAGTTCTGAAGCAGCCTTCCTGCTAAGGTCATTGGACACCAAGTCCATATGATGTTACACCCCTCAAGAATTTAAACTAATGGAAAATAAAAGTACATTTTTGCTCTTGTAAAAATAAAAAAATGGTCTGCCTACTAAAAATGCAAATTCTAGGGCTCATTCAGACCTCTTGAATCAGAACCACTACAATATGGGAGTCTGTAAGATTATCCCAGTGACTCCTCACTTTGTTCCTGGCTTTCTCATAAAAATGATAAATCCTATGATAAATCCTAATTCTCTATCAGTGTCAGTGTGGCATTCCTGAAGGATGACCACTGACTCTGAATCTCTGTGCAAATATTTTAAAGGCCTCATTGTCTCTTTGCTGCAAGGGATATTTGCATGTCTCTAATGAATCTACTAGGAGCACAAAGTGAAATCCTCTGAATGAGCCCTAGAATTTGCATTTTTAATGGGCAATCCAAGATTATTCTGATCTCCAGATAATCCTTTGAGAGGCCCATAAACACTGTAAGACCATACTTAATGCACACTTAGATTTGGAATCACTGCTAAGACTTGTGATGTTTAAATTTTATTTGCCTAAAAATGTAGCTGTTACCTCATGACATCATAACGTAAAAGAATGGTACATTTGTGATCGCCAAATTCTCAAAGTGAAACTTCAAGACAAATTATAACATTTTGGAACTAGAGGAAGCCTCCAAAGCACTGCCATTACAGTGAGCTCTTCTTAAATCTTCCTCAACACTACTGAATGCACATTCAGGGAGCACCCGGGAAGGAGATGCCTCTGCACCTCTCTGCAGCCTCTCTGACTCTTTGAGAAGGAGGTTGATGCTCACTTGGGCACATCTCCAATGTGAGGGGGAAATAGAGATGTAGAGTGGGGCAAGGAGAAACCAACAGAGGCAGAGAGGGAGGAGGGGGAAGAGAGGAGGAAGAAGAAACAGGAAAACAGAAGCGTGAGCAAGTCCAGAGCCAAGGGCTGATTCAGCCCCCGCTGTTCTGAGAACTACTCCTGCCCAGTCAGTCCTCCATACTGCAACTTTGGCAAAAGAACAATTTCACTTCATGCTCCTAGTACGTGCATTAGAGACATGTAAGTATCCCTTGCAACAGAAAGACAATGAAATATATGCAGAGATTCAGAGTTAGTGGCTGTCCTTCAGGAGTGCCACACTGACACTGACAGAGAACTAGGATTTATCAACTGATCACTCCATTCTTCATTTTTATGAGCAATCCAGGAACAAGGTGGGGAGTCACTGGGGTAAGCATAGATGCATTAGGTTAAAATTATATGAGTTTCTGGGCCCATATTTCAGAGAAGCCAGACTATTCATTCTTGTATAAGTTATTATCAGAGCGAAATGTATACATATTTATACTTCTGGGTTGAAAAATACTTAAAAACATTTACATAAGCAACAAAAAGGTAAAGGTGTATAGGGCCTACTTATATAAACGGTAAAATTTATGGACCTGTTGAAGCTCAGTAAGATGTATGAAATAAGTTATTACTATTACAAGCAGGTTAACTTATAACAGAATGTGAGTAGCCCAATTGTCATAATTTTCATTTTTGTTTATAAGGCGTATCAACCAGGAACTCTATGTGACTGGAATAAAATATATTTTACAAAAGGACACTACAGTTATTAATGGTAAGGGAAGAAATTATATGATATTCTTTTTTATTTCTACAGAACTGGGGATTGAACTCAGGCCCTTGCACTTGCCAGGGAAACACTTATTCTACTGAGCCATCTCCCTGGCCCCCATATTCTTCTTTTACATTTATTTATTTATTTAATTTTTAATGTATTTAGTACAGGGTCTACAGGGTCTCACTACCCAGATTGGACTTGTAGTGATCCACCTGTTTTCAGCGTCTCTAGCACTGGTATTACAGGTGCATGTGACCATGCCCAGCTCAGTTGTCATCTCAGCATGCCCAGGTGTGGAGGGCGGGGAACGACACACTGTGGATTGAACCCCGGTATCTGCACCTGCCTACACTGGTGCTTTATTTTTTTATTTTTTTGGCGGAACTGGGGATGGAACTTAGTCCCTTGTGCTTGCCAGGGAAGCACTTATTCCACTGAGCCATCTCCCTGGCCCCGCTGGTGCTTTAGTCCACTGAGTTATGTGGCAGACTCTATTCTTTTTTTGAAATATTTTTATTTATTTATTTATTTATTTGGTACAGGGTCTCACTACACAGCTTGGACTTATAGCGATCCTCCTGTCTCAGCCTCCCCAGTGTTGGGATGACAGGCGTGCACTATTGCAGCTGGTTTCAGTGACCAGCACGGTGCACCTTAGGGTTCTAGGGCCAGCAGGGCATTTGGTACTAGGGATTGAACCTGGGTCCTTGTGCTTGTCAGGCAGCTGCTTAAACCACCAAGCTATCTCTCCAACTTCTACATTCTCATCCTATACAAGTGATCATACAGCTGGAAACTTTGAGTGAAATGAACAGAATAAAATGTGGTAGTCAAGTCTGGGTCACAGTTATGTCTATTTGGCAACTCTTAAAATCAAAAACACCTTTAGAAGAAGCTGCTTCTCACAAGAGTATTGAGGACGCTGTCAAAGTAGTTCAAGGAGTGTACATGAAGGGCCTATTGTAAGCCCAACTTGTCACAGGTGAACACATTAATTTCCTCAGCTGGTCATGCATCAAATACATCTTGGACCCCATTATGTGGAAGCCCAAATTGCTAATGGTGTTAGCTGGTAGATAAAACTTTACTGTGCAGATGTGTACACAGAGTTTGAAAAGGCTTGAGAAATAGAAGTGACCAAAGGCCAGAAAAAAGCTTCAGCTTCATTTTATTTGTTATTTATTATTTTTTTGGTACCATGGGTTGAACTCAGGACTTTGTGCTTGCCAGGCAGGCACATAAGTCACCAAGCTATCTCCCCAGCCCAAAAGCTTTGTTTATTAATGGAGGTTTTATTTTATTTTTTTGCTGCTATTTGGCTCTTGCAGTACTGTGTTGGTGCTTTATCAGTCATATTGCTCAAGAAATAACAGATTCATGTTTTCTCAAGAATAACTATATTGGAGAGGGTTTCCTGTGGGAAAACTCTATTCTCTGCCCTCAATTCCAATGGTTGACCACATAATTTAAAGAGTGTTACTTGAGTACACATATCCTTGTTTGTGTGCATAACTGAGGAATGCAGAGAAAAAAGTTTATGAAAAGGAAGACAATCTAAATGATTTATTTTCTTTCCTCTATAATCATGAAATTAAAATACATTTATGCATAAAAAATCTTTAAATTTAAAAAAAATCAACTAATCTGGACCTTCAGATTTTGTCTGAATGTAGGTCTGCTGCCTATTATCTAGCTGAGAAACAAAGCAATCTGACATTTAAACTTAAAGCATGACTCTTATGACTCAATATTGCTGTTTGATTTTAAATTCTATTGTTCAATGATTGCTTCATCAGAATTGTGTGAATCATCGCCTTGTCTTCCGCATGTGGAATAAGCTGAAGGAGGCCTTCTGGTTTCTCCTGAATGATAGCTTCCTCTTTGCTGGTCAGCATCACCACAACATTTCAGCATGTGATCACATTCCAGCACTGGAGATGGTGTACTGAACCAGGAGGCTGCATTAGGGAAAGTATGATTGTATCCATTAAATATTCCATGAATAAAAACAAAACGAAACAAAACAAAATAAATATTCCACGAATAGCTCCTCAGTGCAATGTTCAGAGCCATAGTCTGCTTTTCAAAACTTTACAACTTGCTAGAACTGTAGAAAATGTAAGGGTATGGGCGAGGAAAATGGACCCAGGTAGGAGTTTTGTTCTTAGAACTTTCAACTCTAATCGAAGCCTCCTCTTAGGTTGACGTTTGATGACTAACTTAAACCATGGTGCTGTCCTATCTGGGGATCAGGGATCCTAAGATAGTTCCTAGAGATTTTGTATTTTCTTTAACATAAAATTAGATATGTAGGGCAAGAAAAAGTATCATAAATTCATCATCAAGAGTGATTTTTTTTATTAATTTTATTGAGAAACAAATAGCAATGAGACAGTTCCAAGACCAATTAGTAGGACAGTTACTATAATTAATACATTGCATATTATTGTCTTCATAGTGGTAAATGCAGATGATATCCTGTCCAAACACTACAAATTTTTCTGTGATTTTGGAGTTTGGTCCTCCTTGGCTCTTCATGTATAGGAAAAGGCCCAGACTGATTTCACTAAAATAAGCTCTTCATCTTGTCCAATTTCTTTTTCAGCACTGTACAAGAATTATTATTATTATTATTATTAATGTATTTAGTGCAGAGTCTATGGGGTCATGGCTATGAGTCTGATCTGCATAGTGCGACCCTGTAGATGCACTAAATACATTAATAATAATAATAATAATAATAATTAATAATAATGCCTGGGATTACAGGCACATGCCATGGCACCCAATCTCAGTGCATTCTGGGGGCAGCTGCGCTCTGCCTAAGCAGGCACTTTAGTCCACTGAGCTATCTGGCCAGCCCCATTATTTGTTAATAAAGCATTATTTTTGGGGATTGTTATGGTTTGTGTTTAGCTGTTCCCCAAAAAATTCATGCACTCATAGGTGGGGCTTTTCAGAGGCGGCTGCATCTAGAGTGTATGATGCTGGGATTGATTCTGAATTAGCTTTTTTTTTTAAGTTTACCAAAATACTGTCATAAATTAATTAACTCTTTACCAATCAGATATAATCCCAAAGTACTTTTAAAACTTCACTGGTATCATATCTGGTGATAACAAAAAGGGAACTAGGATCAAAGGTGTGAGTGTCATTCACCTTAAGTAGCCTGGATAAGATATAAGGGAGAGAAAGGGCTGTGCCCCCTTTGTTTTTGCTGTGTCCTGTTTGCCATGAACTGGTGCTACTCTGAGATGTCCCTCTGCCAAGTCTCCCTGCTTGAGAGCCAGCCGATCATGGACTGAAACCTTTCAAACTGGGAGCTCAATAACTGTATCCCTTTAACTTTGGCTGTTGGGTATTTTGTCTCAGAAACAAGACAGTTAACTAAGACAGATACAAAGGGAGGGAAGAGGAAAAGTAGGGTAAGAGGAGGTTGACTAATAACTAGTCCAGGGATGCTTTGGGGGTTGAGAAAGAACTAGAAGCGTTGGCTGTTGACTATTGCTTTGTCAGCCTACAAGGCTCAGATGCTGCTCCTGAATGTGAAAAGTTGAGTCACTTTGCAAAGGTACGGGTGAAGCAAGACCTTTGTTTCTGTTTCTTTTATGTAGTTTTGTTATCATCAGATATGATATCAGTGAAGCTTTAGACGTACCTTGGGATTGTATCTGACTGGTGAAGATTTAGTTAATTTATGACAGTATTTTGGTAAAGTTAAAAAAAGTCAGCTAATTCAGACGCCATCTCAGCCACAGAAGCAGGATGCATAAGGACAATAAGGATAACACTGTACAAGCCTAAGTAAGCCACTAGAGAATCATTACAAGCTGTTCACTGCCCTGTCGCTTTCTTCATCCCTCATAAATGCCTCTGGCACAGATTTTATCTTTACTTTGACCACATGTTAATGTTTTTTAAAATTAATAATAAAATAAAAATCACAAGGAAATATTTTTTAAAAAATCAGATAGATTTGAATAAGGAGGCATGTTTAGAGATTAAGGACGTGTGTGTGTGTGTGTGTGTGTGTGCTTACTTTTTTTTTTTTTGCACTAGGGATTGAACCCAGGGTCTTCAGACTAAGCTACATCCTCAGCCCTTTTTATTGTTTATTCTGAGACAGGCTTTCACTAAGTCACCAAGTGACACTCCAACTGTCCATCCTCCTGTTTCAGCCTCCTAGAGTGCTGGAATTAATGACATGTGCCTGCTTCATATACTGATTCTAAAATTCATGATCCATTTTTCAGAAGTAAGAGGCCTTATAACTTTAAATTTCCTCTAGATACTCTTATTTTTCTAGAGTGCTTTTAGAAGAATATTCTTAGCAACTGAAACACATAAATCCTGGTTGGAAAAGACTCATTTCACAAAGCTCCCTGCTTGAAAAATAATCATATTCAATTTCATTGGAGTTTCTAGGGAAACTCATAATCTCACCCTTCCCACTTAAATCTTACTTAGAATCTAGTACAAAAAAAATATAAAAAGACTTGAAGTTTTAAAATAGTTACACTGTATGTTTCCTTCCTTCCTCTAGTAAAATAAATTTGATAAATAAAATTAGTAACACCACAACGATCATTATCTTCTTGGGACAAACTTTATTCATGTGTGCAGAAGTGGTTTGTGAAAGCTCATTTCATACTACCTCATTTTCATGGCTACCTTAGACTGATAC
The DNA here is from genome assembly GCA_004027165.1 of Ctenomys sociabilis. Taxonomy (NCBI): domain Eukaryota; kingdom Metazoa; phylum Chordata; class Mammalia; order Rodentia; family Ctenomyidae; genus Ctenomys; species Ctenomys sociabilis. Next base: position 26,851 of record PVKA01021653.1, read on the forward strand.
TTGAGAAATATTTTATTATCATTCTCATAGCCAAGGATTTGGGTTAAGTCTGGTGTCACCCTGGCCACTAATGTAAGTGTATCGTGATGCTGTCCATGTGTGACTGGTCACCCTTACTTGGTAGGTCTTAAGGTTTTGTACTTTATGAGATAATACTTTACTTTCTTTTGTGTGTCTGAAACTGTCTTCCTCATCTTTGCCTGCTAAAACAAAGGCGATATAAAATTTTCTAGTATATCCATGAATTTATGTACAGATCTTTTATATCTCATGTACATGGAAATGTATGATTTTTTTGCCCCAAATTCTTACCATTTCTTAGGAACATTGTTCATCTAACCAATTTAGTTTCCTATTGAGCAAAGGTAAATTGTCTTTCTTTGATCTACCAAATTAAGACCCTACAAATAGATCAGTCACTTAATGGTTACTGTTATTAAAAGTGTCATTGAAAAAAAAAGTACCATTGGTCTGACAGAACAGATGTGAGCTTCATTTTCTATGACTCAACATAGTAAATGCATTTTGATAAAAATGACATGAATCTTTATGGTGTTGTCATGTAGGGAGCTGTCTTCTCTTCTTTTTTGTTTGTTTTTTGAGATAGGATCTCCTATACAGCCCAGACTGGCTGCAAACTTAAGGCAACATTCCCACCTTAGCCTCCTCCTGAGTGAGTGCGAATGTGTCCCAAACCCAATAGGCCCTGGTCTTCTTCAGCTTGCAATGCTTTAATGTCTGGCTTTCATACAGTGACATTTTTGACAGTGTTAGAAGCATTGGGGAAGAAGAGGAATGAAAACTCCCAAACATGGCAAGGCAGTCTACAAGATATGTAATTAGGTGAGGGAGGAACTGGGATTTCTAGTCTTTTTGTGAAAACTTCTACATTTCAACTGTTGTGTAGTGCTTGAGTGCAGGGATGATTTTATCCATTCAGTGGAAATGGAATGAGTTTTGGATTTTAAGAGTTGCAAATTCCTTGCAAAATATCCCTGAAGGGATAAAGAACTCAATTACTTAGACATATAAAAATAATCCTGTTCTAAAACACAAACAATTATTTTGTGCTTGATTAGAACTATTTTTCACTATTTTATGGAAGACTTGTGACAGACCTAAGAGGGTTTAAGTTCCATACATAAGGTTATATAAAGCTATTTTGTATTATTGAAAAATTTGAAAGTTAAATTTAAAAAAACTTAAGGTAATTCCAAAAAGATTGTTCAACCTACTATCTTAGGACTAGTGTAAGATTCTGCTTTCTATTCAAAAGTCTTTTCTTATAACTATTGTTTCTTAGATTTTCCTTTTTCTTTTCTTTTTTGCGGTACTGGGGATTGAACTCAGGACCCTGCTCTTGCCAGGCAAGCGCTTATTCTACTGAGCTATCTCCCTGACCCCATTTCTTAGATTTGTAATGGTGCATTAATTTTTTTTGCTAAATTCTACTTAAATATGTACAAACATAAGATTAGGTATAAACCTCTTATTCATGTAGTTTCATTAAACTATGTAAAGCAATAAATATAAAGAACTTAAAAACTAAACAAAAAGAAAATTAAGAACCAGAAAATCTATTGATATGTATAATGAATTATATGGTGGGGTTTTTTTGGGGGGGAGTGGGTACCAGGAATCAAACTTGGAATCTTACATTTGCCAAGCAGGCACTTATGCCACTGAGCTACCTCCTTGACCCTACATGGTGTTGTTTTGATGAAAGAAAAAAGTAAATGAAGTTTTTAAAAAGCCCAATCCATTATGTTTATGAAACATTCAACTTAATAGTGCATTCTTCAATACAACGCCAATGAATTAAGAATGTGTTTCAAGAAATTTCCCCATTGCTTTTGCCCCTTAGTACTGGAGATGTAACCCAGGGCCTTTGTACTGAGCTGCAGCTTGATTCCTTTAATTTTTTTTTTCTTTTTTCTAATTTTAAGACAGGGTCTTTAGTGATTTGCTAAATCACTAAATCCCTCAGGCTGGGTTTACACTGTAATCCTCCTTCCTCGCAGAGTGCTGCGCTAGCAGGCTTGTTCTACGGTGCCCTGTTTATTTACTACTACACAGCTACTGTTGAAAGCTTCCAAGCACAAGGAGATATTTTATGTAACACATATGTTTGTTTATGTCTTTTGCAGCATTTGCTTTGACGTGACTCGGTTCAATTCTCCCACCACTTGTCTGTATTTGTACTGCTTGTAAATCTTTCACTCATTTATATGAGAAGTCTCTCCTTAAATTGAACCCATCATCTGTGTACTAATTTTTTCTTGTGTTTTATTTTTTCTCACTGGCCTAAACCACTCCAAGGAGCTCACTACTTCCTAGCACCGTATAGTTTTCACACAAGCAAGTGTGAGTATAGTGAATTAATTTTTCTATGAAATTGAAGGTCTTTTTTCTTATAGAGTGAGCTTTAATTTTGAATTAACACTGCAAAATAAAGTTTTTTGACCTGTGTGAAAAATAGTTAAATATTGGTATTACTTTGATCATAGAAAACTGCCATTTTAATATTAGGGCACTCTAGCCACCTTACAAGCCACTGCAAGTGCTTGCCAGTACACTGAAGATTCGATGGTGGGCATCTAGTTTTGATAACACAAGGATGAAGATAACACAGAACAGAATTTTTTCTTGGAAATCCTCAAGTACTGGGTACACTTCAAGCACATAGAAGTGTACTATAATTATATATAACTACATACAGAAAAGAAAAACAGTGCCAGAAATAGAAAAAAAAAATCTTTTGGAGGGGGTTCTATTTATTTATTTATTTATTTATTTTATTGAAGTACAAATATGAATCAGATGGTTTTAAGACACCTTAACAGACAGATTCAATTAATTAATACATTGCAAACTGTTTTCATACTGTTTTGGTATCGTAGTATACATGATATTATACTTACAGACATTATTATAGCAGATGTCTCATCAGTAAATTAAGAGTATAGCTGTTTACTTATCTTATTTTTTATACCTGAATTATATCGAAAATTCAATAATTATTTTCGTAGTAGATGATCATAGTACTAGAAGCTGACATAATATCCTGTCCAACCACCATTAGTGCAGATCTTGCCTCTCATAGGATTATGTAGAAGCACAGCGTTATCTATCCCAACTGTATTGTCCATACACACACATCATGATTCTTCCTTTCTATACCCCTTCCTTTGTCTACACCTGTCAAAGGTGGGCACTCCATTGTCATTCAACTAACTTAGGTGCTTGAACTGGACAGCACAATCCAACACAGTCCAGCATTCCACAACAATAGTGAGTTATTCAAAGAAGTTGTCGACCATAGCCATTTACAGTTCAGCTTAATATTATGGCCTCGCGATGTATACTTCATTTTTATACTTTTCTACTGGATGGTTAAGACCTAGATAGAGCAAGACTTATATGGGGGTTCTTTTTTTAGACAGGGTCTCGCTGTGCAATTTAGGCCAGTCTTGAGCTACACTTTGTAGCCCAAGTCGGTCTTGCACTTGCAATGATCCTCTTGCCCCCACCTCCTGAGTGCTGGAATTACAGTAATGTGCCAGAAAAAGTTATCTTGAAGCCACATAGTAAGCCTACAGCCTGACCCTGAAGGTTCCTGGTAAGCAGAGATGATTTTAAGCAGATAATTAACAACAATATTTAGGGTCATGGGTTAGTAGCCCTTGGAGCACAAGACTAATTTTGCTTCTTAGACCCACATTAATTATTTAGAATATTTATATTGATGAATTATTAATTTTAATTTTATGCATATTATTATATTAAACAATTAGCACTTAGTGGGGAAAATGTCTCAAAAATAGGGACATTGAGTTTTTAGTATTTGTTGAGTGTATATAATGAAGACTTAGAGTTTTCGACATCTACTGGGTTTTGGTGTTCAAAGTCTAAAAAAGGCCACTGGAAATAAATTATATGAACTACAATGAAAATGCCAATGGCATACTACAGAAAGAAAGCTGTAATTATCGCACCTACAACAGCCTGCACACATGACAACAGCACACCCCATGCACACCCCTGGCTTACACTGACAGCTCATGTCTTTTGTGTTCCTGGCCTTTTTGTAGGACAAAATTGACATCTCAGGGGTCTTGTTGTTTTGTCAGAAAGTATTATCATGTTATACAGTGTGTAGTTAACAGGCACTAAAAATATCATGACAATACAGTGGAGTATTACTTAACCATAAAGATAGACAAACTCAAGACATTTACAGCTAAATGGATGGACCCTGAGACCGTATGCTGAAGTGAGATAAATCAGATACACACATGTAAATATTGCATTGCTTCTCTGGTGTAAGAAAATAAAAGCATAAATAAGAGCTAAAATGTAAAATAGATATTGTGGGATTGCAAGAAATTATTTAAAATGAGAGGGGAGGGACTGGGGAGATGGCTCAGTAGAAAAAGCATTTCCCTGGCAAGCTCAAGGGCCTGAGTTCAATCCCCTGTTCCCCCCACCCAAATAAAAAGGTGGGGAGGAGGAATAGTAAAGGGCTGGGGTAGAAGAAAAAAAAAGGCTAAAATGGAAACAAAGCTTTGTAAATAAGGAGAGGAAGAAGGGCTGAGGGGGAAAGGAGGGAAATGGGCGAAGAAAAGAGAACTAAGACATACCACCTACAGGGACAAGTTCCCCGTGATGAACGTGATCTGTCTTGTGTGTCTCTAAATTGTACCAATAAACTTAATTAATATTTAAAAAATCAAGAAAACAAATTATTAAATTTATTTGTATTTTAGTATGTATTGTGCTTTTATTTTTTGTACTGTGCATTTAGAATAGACAATAGTATTTTCATGTCAGCTGTGTACTTGCTTAAAAAACCCTAAAAGATAACATCAGAAATACATTTCTATATGAGCTACATTGGAAATACCAATAAAGCACTAACACAAAAATAACCTTTGCTTGAACTGTCACACCCAAAGCAATCGCCACATGTGTCAGCCATGTGTGACATGCACATGTCTCACTTACATTTGACAACACATATGATATGCTTAGCTTGCATTTCCTGTTTTATCAGGAGCTTCCTCCAGTATTAAACAGTGTCTTTAGCGAGGAAGTAAGATTTCAGTAAAATAAAATATTGAATAGAAAATGAGTGCTGAGAATAGACATCAACACTTTTACATGAACTGTTTACTTGCTTACAAAGCCTAGAAGACAACATCGAAATAAAAACCTATGTGAACTACAAAGTAAATACAAACAAAAATTCACCAGAGAAATAAGCTTTGCTTTGGCAGTCTTCACACATGACAACTGAATGTTCCACATACAAGTGTCACTTATCCTAAGTTTCATGTTCCTGTATTTTCTTACAGGGGATAGTTGGTATCTTTTTGGTGTTCCTGTTGTCATAGCAGGCCTTTGTGATGCTGTCCTGCCTTGTCACCTGTGAGCTCACCAGTGTGCTTGACAATTTTTGCATAGTTTCCCTGGCAGAAACATTTAATTTTTCCTCAGCTATAAATGATCTCTCATGAATTCTAGTCCCAATCCTGTGAGAAAATTTCTCTGTGATATTTTGCACTACTATTTTCTTTATAAACTATCAAACTATTTACGCACCTTTTCTAAAAAAATTTTTGAGACAACATTTTGCTATACAGCTCAGGCTGGCCTTAAACTCACTGGCCTCAAACTACCAGCAATCCTCCTGCCTTTACTTCCTGAGTTCTGGGATTACAGGTGTTGTCACCACACCCAGATGCCATGCATATTTAGGCTTGAGTGAAATAAAACCATTGACCAATACTTTGTATTTCAAGTGACATCATAGTTGCTGTATAACTCCTCAACAACATCTACTCTACATTTGGTTTTTATTTTATAATTTTAAAGAGAAAAATGGTTAATGCATTGCATATTATTATCCTTTTTTTTAAGTCAGGATACTCATTATGTAGTTCAGGCTGGTCTTGAACTTATCTTGTAGCCCAGGCTGTCCTCAAACTAGAAGAGATCCTCCTGCCTCAGCCTCCTGAGTGCTGAGGTTACAGGAGTGTGCCACCACACCCAGCTCTTTTTCTTTTGGCACTCGGGATCAAACTCACAATCTCATGTTTGCCAGGCAGGTGTTGTGCCACTGAGCTATGTTGGTGGCCTTACAAAGTTCTCCTGTTGTAGGCAGCTGAATTAGATAGAAATATTATAGGCAGTCAGACAGGGCCAGGCCCTCAAAGGAGATAACACAGAAGACAAGATACCTTACAACTGTGGGAGGGATGGATGCTCCTGCTGTGAGCCAGACCTAAAGACCAAAGATCAAACAAATGCTGATCTCCCTAAAGATTAACATCCGGGTTTGATCATCAGCCTGAGGAGGCCAGGAAGAATCATTAAGCCAACTATTACTGGATGGTTACCAGATAAGGTCCTGTTCTACATTCATGCCTGCTTGCTACATGACTCCCTTCCCCATTTGGTCCTGGACTTAATCAATTTTACCTGAGCCATGGTGCTTGTAATCCCATAGATTGACCATAGTTTTGTCCCACCCCACATCCACCTAAGGGAGTTCCCATGGTCTCCACCACCTTAGACTTGCCTTACCACATAGTTTTCCTCTATAAAAGACCCTGGAAGAGACAGATTCCTGGGTGATTACCCATTTGGGGTACCCTCTTTTGTCCCTCTCTTGGACAGGAGTTTTCTTTCCTTCAATAAATATATTCTACTCATAACCTCCATTTGTTCCTAAAATTCATCCTTTGGTTTTAGAGAACACAAACTCATCCAGGTCAGATTGGGAGATTCACTTCCCCTGTATCATTTGGAGGTCACCCACCCCAGCATCAGTCTTTTACCCTGTATCACCCCCTCCCGCACTGGAACTGGGGATTGCATGTAGGGACTGTGCACACTAGATAAGTGCTTTACCCTTGAGCTATATCTCCAGCCCTTATTATTTTTTAAATTAATTACTCAGAATACAAGATATTGGCAATTAGCTGTCCAAACAATATTACCATGAACCTTTCTTTTGAATGAACTAAAAGAAATTAGCAGTATAACTATCTGAACTAATATCTCTCTCTCTTTCTCTGTCTCTCTCTCTCCCTCTGTCTCTCTGTATCTCTCTCCCTTTCCTTCTTTTCTCCATTCCCCCATCCCAGTTTCTTTCTTTGTTTGAAGTCTCTTCCTACTTTACAATATATATTGCATATTTTGGATCTTATTTACTCTTTCAGCTTCTCACACTGAGGAGTCAATAAGATGTTCACGCATGAGTCTGATTTATTTCACTTATGAGCATCTTGAATTGCATCCATTTGCTTATTAAAAAGTCTTGAATTTATCTTGCTTTATGGTTGAATAATACTTCATTGTATGAAAAGGTCTCTTTATTATCTATTATTATCTATAAATACCCCAGTTGATGGGTATTTGGATAATTTCCAAGATTAGCTATGACAAAGTGCACTGCTGTAAACATGGATGCACATACACTGATTGCTGTGGTACGATGCTTTTAATTCTCCTGGGAAGATCCTCGAAGGAGAATAGCTGGGTCAAATGGTACCTCCAATATTAATTTGTCCACATTTGGTTTTGTTGAAAGTTTTCATCTGAGGCTTCTTTTTTGTTGAGTTTTCCCTATCAATATTTCCAGTAGGGTGAAATGTTGACATCAATAGTACTGGTTTGCTTTTCTTTGCTATACAAAATCACTGTAATATCTTTTGAGATTTAAATTTAAATTCTTTGGTTTGGAATTGCAACATTCCATTTGCAATTTCTCCTTTTTCCTGGGTTCCTCCTCTGGTCAACTTGTGCTGTGTTAGCAAATGTAACATCAGCTGGAAACAGGTAAACCAACTGTTGAATGTCTTATGATTAGTTTGCGAGATGGGAGCAACAAATCTGCACACAACTTCATTCAGCTTAGTACTACCTTAATAAGGACCTGCTGCCTGAGTTCCAGGATAAATGTCTAAAATGAATAAGTAATAATTCTTTGCATCTAAAAAGGGCATAAGATTTCATGCTGTATTTTTACTCTGCTTTTCCATAAGTCTTTTACATTCCTGCAATCACCATGCGAAATCTATGTTAATTACAGCAGACCTATGAATGCTTTCAGTTCAGCTAATGAGGTATCATAAGAAACACTGCCCAAACTTTCACAATATTTTTGAAACTAGTTCTAACACTGGATTATTCCATTTGATTACTTGGCCATTTTATAACATTTTGACTTGTCCAGTGTATACACACATTGCTGTTTTGTCACCATCTGAGCCAAAGAGGACTGCATTCCTTGTGTCTGTGTTAGTTAATTCTTGTTCCACTTCACTGTCACAGGAATTCAGGCTCACATGGCAAAGTCACTATCACCATCACTGTCACCATCACCATCACCATCATCATCCTGCTTGTTTAAAACCTTTAATTTTTTTGTAAAATAGGTAGTGTATTTTTGTTTTATTTTTGAGACAGGGTCTCAGCTGTGTAATCCAAGATGTCCTTGAACTCACCTTGTGGCCAAGGCTGGCCTCAAACTACCAGCAATCCTCCTGCTCAGCCTCCTCAGGGAGGACCACACTTAGCTCTACTCAATTTTTAAAGTTACAAAATATGGGAAGAAATAATCTACTATGTGTGAAAAATGTGAGTCAAGAAGCATCAGATGGGGCTGGCAAGATAGCTCAGTGGATTAAGTGCCTGCTTAGGCAAGCACGGGGACCTCGCTTCTATCCTGGCACTGCACGTCCTGTCGGCCTCACCTCTGGAATGCTGAGCCAGCCACAGAAACTAGGTGTGAGGTTGCATACCTGTAATCCCAGTCTGAGCTGAGTAGTGAGAACCTTTACCAAGTACTTGAAAATAAATAAATAAGCAAAAAAATAGCAGGTGTATATATTGTCTCCTAAGAACTTCAGCTTATAATACTACCAAATAAGTCAAATACTAATTTAAAAGGGATGAGAGAATGTAAACCATAGAAGAATAAGATACTTTCAAAGCCTGTCTTTGAAGAATAGAATTTCTAAAAATGAAAATTGAAAAATACAGCTAAAATTTAAAAACTGAATTAATCTGAAAGTGAAAGATGGAATCTGAAGAGTACAATAGACAATGGTAAAGGGAATGAACTTATTCAAAAGGAGAGTTACTGAGTTGAGGAGGACAAGAGAGGGAGTGGGGAAAAGAGATATATCTATGTATGTAAGCAGGATGCTTTGGACAACTGTACTGTGGATTTCTGCTGGTCTATGGAAATAAGCAGTTAACGCTTTAATTTGTTTTATCTCTTTTTTCAATTCTTTGTAGTCTTTCTCTTCTTACTTTCTTATACATTGCTTTCCTTTTTACTTTCTTCTTCCAATTTACATGCATATATCTGATAATATGAGTAACTGGCTAGAGGACAGCATTATGTATTACAACAAATACTGTGAAGTTCATATTACTTTGTTAAGTAAAAATTTGTATCACTTTTAATTCTTTCTGTTTTAATTCTAATTTGTACTCTCTTAAAAAAATTAATGTCCTAAAATGTACATCTAAGGAAATAAGTACTGAAAGTGAATCAAAAAACTTTAAGGTATATAAAATATGATAGTTTAAGACATACAGGGAAAGGAAGGGTGAGACAGCAAGGAGTCACATATATGTGTCCACAGAAATCTGAGGTTTGTATCCACGCAGAGGAGAGCCACACAATGAATTTAGAAAGACTAAAGTAAGTTTACTGTAAAAGTACAGCATATATAAACCTAGTCAAATATATTACCATACAGCAAGAAAGAAGACAATACCACAGATGAAAGAGAATCTTCTGGGGAAGGATCTTGTACGAGCCTTCAGCAGACCAGAGAGAAAAATGCCATGCCATACCCAGTGACTCAGTTCCTTAACTACTGAGTTCAGACAAAAGTGACTTGGTGCCAGTAGTCCTGTGTAGCTGGAGGACTGTTTCCAGGTTTGGCTAGACTCTAGGAGCAATCAGTCCTTAGAGGTTTACAGTTATCTCTAGACATTCTTTTCTCAAGAGACAGCCTCCCTAGAGAAAGGCATGCAGCCAAGGCTACCTCAGCAAACATGAACATTAGTATAAATTTTAGTAAGGCCCTGGGGATCATGGTTAGTGAGAGAAATGATGAATAACCTGTAATATTTTTATAATATTATTCTTGCTGTGTTTGTATTAATTTTGTTATTAAAATAACAAAATATTCTTATTGAAATAAAAATATGAACATTTAAAGTCCTATGTCCAAGGTTTCACGGTCACTAACCTGAAGGATCTGTTATCCAACATTTCATTTGGCCTCTTCACTCGTGATTGGACTGATCTGCCCTTAGCAGTAGGTTCATTTTCACCATAGTTACAGGCTTGTCCAAAGTCACCTGGCTAACATGTGTTTACTGCCTTGTCAAAAAGTGTTCCCTTTGAGGTGGGGCTTGTGTGCATTTGTGAAGTGCCTATAGTATAATTTACATTAATGTTAGAGATAATCAACACACCTCCAAGAATCAACCCTGTCTAAAATGGTTTCTGGGTAGAACATTTATATCAGCATTATGTCTACAGAGAGCTCAGTTTTCCAGCTCCTCCCTCTGTTCATCAATACTAAAACAGTAGCAAAAGCATTGCATGGTTTAATGAAAATAACCTTTTAAAAGCTGAGCAGTCCTCTCTTGTTTGGTTCTTTCATAGTCATTTGAAATATTTGAGAATAAAGGCCTCACTTACTAGATTTCTGTAATTCTTCTTCATTAAGCAGCAAAGGACATAGAATGAAATGTAAATGACACTTGACATTCACTATCTCCCTGTCAGTGTTTTGTCCCTTGCCTTCTGTTCAGTCCCTTTTGTTTGGATACAGTGGGTGGGGAATTGACAATTCAGTTTAATCCACAGTGAGTAACAAAATGCCTTTGTCAATATACAGAAGTAGAAACACTGCTCATCTAGATAAAGAAGGTAGGCTAGCCAAGTGACAATACTTTAGTGTTTTATAGATGCTTAGTTTTTCTTGAAAGGTCACTTCTCAAAATGTAACACAGACCTCCTAACCTGCTCTGACAAAACACATTCAATGAAATAAACGTCATGGCTCCTGTCTTACAAAAAGAATGACAAGTAGGCACAGAGAAATCACTGTCAGCAATAACTTTGGTCAGGTAGTCATTGTCTGTATCATAGGTAATCAGCAAAGTCTTTTCAGTTGGCCTGGTTTAGATAATAAACGAGGAAAAGTAGAGAGAAGACAGCTCCCAGAGGGTCTCATATAGCATTCTGGGAAGAGACTAACTCTGAGGAGCATACAGGAAGATATTAAAGGATTTTTTCCAGTTAACTAAGTAATCTGATTTGCTTTATAAAATGTATTATTTTCTTTCTTTCTTTCATCTTTCTTTCTTTCTTTCTTTCTTTCTTTCTTTCTTTCTTTCTTTCTTTCTTTCTTTCTTTCTTTCTTCCTTCCTTCCTTCCTTCCTTCCTTCCTTCCTTCCTTT
>PVKA01021654.1:0-38332 GCA_004027165.1 Ctenomys sociabilis
TTTCTTTCTTTCTTTCTTTCTTTCTTTCTTTCTTTCTTTCTTTCTTTCTTTCTTCCTTCCTTCCTTCCTTCCTTTCTTTCTTTCTTTCTTTCTTTCTTTCTCTTTCTTTCTTTTTTCTTTTTTATTTTGTTTGCTTGGGTTTTGTTGTACTTTGTGAGACAGAATCATGCTCTGTACCTCAAGCTGCTCTTGCACTTGCAGGTCTTCTTGCCTTAGCCTCCTCGCACTAGGATTTACAGGCGTGAGTGACCACTACACCTGGCTCATTGAGAGCTTTTAGAAAACTGATTGACAGGCATTTTTCTAGAAAAGATGATCGCAAAGGAAAAAGTTACTTTACCAGGACAAAATACATCAAAGCAATCTAAAGCACATAGAAGATGAAGGAGATTTCAAGTTTTTCTCATAGAGCATATTTTTTAAATGACCCATATTTTTTAAAAGATCTTTCATTCTTTTTATACTATACCTGCTTAAAAGCTTGTGCACTGTCCATGCTCAGGAACCTGACTCTAGAAATATTCGTATCTTGGGTTCTGCCCTAAAACTCAATAATGTAATAAATAAAAATTATAGGTGACCATTGTTTTAGACTCAGCTCCTATGCTGGGCCCTGACAAGCAAAACTAAGTGAAGACAGAGTCTGTTGTCCCTGCCACTGTGGAACTAAGCTGTCTCTCTAAAGTTCCTGAGAAATCACAGTTAGCAAGACCAGCTTCCCAAACAAACCAGTTTTAACCGGCACAATGAAGTCCCACAGCCCTAACCCCTCACAGCAACACAGCAACCAGGCACAAGGGATGTACAGTTATTTTTACTGTTGTGCTATCTTCTTATCCCCATTTTAAAAAGCAAATAACTTTAAGATAAACCTCTGGGGTTAGGGAAATAGCTCAGTAGAATAAGTGCTTGCCTGACAAGCCCAAGGTCCTGAGTTCAGTCCTCAGTACCACACATACACACACACACACACACACACACACACAGAAAGATAGGTCTCCATGGCCTGGCCTGTAGTCCCTGGGCAAGTGCAAGCCCAGCCTGTGTAGCTTTGCCACACTACAAAACGCAAGAGGAAGAAAGAAAGAAAATGAGAGAGACAATCTGCTTTCTGCTTCTGCTTCTCCAGCCTTTCCTGTCTGTCACCCCTCAGTCCATGAAGACACTTTTTCTATTTTATGTAGTGAAGTGCTGCCCAATTCTTGAATGAATAATAGAGCCAATTAGAACTTGAAACTCAATTGTTATCATTTTGTCTTTTGACATAATCTAGCTGAGCAAAACGGAACTGGAAGAAACAGATTGTTTTCCTTTAGAGACAAGTGGCCTATCCAAATTTTCTCAGGCCTAGGCAATAACCACCCCCCCACACCCTCACAACCCAGAGGGATGCACAGACAGGTCCTGACCCAGCGTCACTTCCACAGGTAAAGCAGGGAGCAGTCTTCTAAAGAAGGGGTGAACAGGGGCCTTGGGAAATAGCTCAGTGGCATAAGTGCCACCTGGTACCAAAAAAAGAAGAAGGGATAAAGGAAAGGAAGCCTGCAAGTCCCTTAGTCACTACAGCCCCGCCATCACTGTACCTCGCTAGGAATGACCCTTGCTCACCATACATGGTGAGATGGTGACTGGGTGTTAAGGTCCCTCCAGCTCCTCAGAGCTAGCTTTGAGTAAATACATATTTTCTCCTTTTTACCAAAATAAATGTTCTCCCTTGATTTGCTCTCTGACTACATGGGCCTCAGCAGCCAGGAACATCGTGAGTTATTTAAATTGAATATCAATCTCACTTGTGTTGGGATAATTACCTGGGCAGTAATACACCAACTTGTGCACATCTGTACACAGATGACAACTGTGACAACTGCATGCTGCCAGCCCCGCCTCCTGGGGCATGCCCAGAAGTGATTGAGACTGGGCGTGGTGGCGCACCCCTGTAATCCCAGCACCTGGAAGGCTGAAAACAGGAGGATCACTACAAGTCCAATCTGCGTGGTGAGACCCTATAGAACCTGTACTAAATACATTTTTTAAAAAATCTACAAGACAATTGTGGCAACCTTCAAAACCATGGTGGTGGTGCTTGCCTATGATCCTGGCACTCAGCAGGCTGAAACAGGATTGCCTTGAGTTTGAGGCTGGCCTGGACTACATAGCAAGATTCTGTCTCAAAAAAAACAACACCAACAAAATCTTTGCTAAAACAAAATATGTTCAGAGTTAGCACATACTGTGACAGGTACTACACCCCCTGTAATACCAGACCCATCCATTCACTGAGGTTTTTGAGGATTTTTCCCCAAGAATCTAATAAATAAACCCAAGACATCTTCATGAGCAGCCCTGTCTTCGGTTCCCCATAAGGACCATGATGACAATAGGACACCAAAAAAGCACCCCTTTGGCCCCATTTGTTCTAGTAATGTGGCAATTCCTGACTCTGACCTGAGCCTCAGTTATAACTGTCCATTCCCAGCATTAAATAATCCTACTTTTAGAAAAAAACAGTATTTTTTTTTTCAGAACTGGGGTTTGAACTCAGTCCCTTGTGCTTGCCAGGGAATCACTTATTCCACTAAGCCATCTCCCTAGCCCCTTAAATAATCCTACTTTTAAAATGACTCCAAACTACTTTCTAGAGAATTAACAATATATCTGTCACCTGTCTAGAAAGCCTCATATTTCCAAAATCCATCTTGAGAAAAGCTTGCTAATCAGAGAAAGTCTCCCTATCCCCTTTCCACACCACAGATGCAGCGTAGCTCAGGACCACAGCAAACCTGCCAAGAAGAAGGCACAACGGAGGGTTCTGCTATTGCACATTCATGAATAGTCTTTGTTAATTTTGCTTCACATTTTTTCTTTAATATAATAGGCATGATAAGCTATCTCCCAAATACTTCTTAAAGTTTTTATGTATTTTGCTGTGTGTGTGTGTGTGTGTGTGTGTGTGTGTGTGTGTGTGTAGGGACGAAACCTAGGGCCTTCACAATAAGCTATATCCTCAACTCTTTTCTTATTTTTATTTTGAGACAGAGAGTCTATAAGCCCTCAAATTGTCACAAGCTGGGTACAAATGTACGATCTTGCTGGCTCGGGCTCCTAGAGACCTGGAACCACATGCATGTAGCTCCCTACCTAGTTTATTTAATTTTTGAAGCTCTTCAGCAAGGAAGTACTGAGCTATAACAGCAACTCTCTTACAGGGTTAGTCTGGAGACTAAATGAGCAGTTTTGAAATTCAATGGTATATCAAAATTCATCTTGGCCACTTTCTGTGGCCCACAGACAATTCTGTGTCTGAACATAACTAAACACTAGGTCTGGCAACCAAAGACTTCAATGTTACAGCCTTTATAAACAGCACAAGGCCTCACCTACACTGGAGACTCAATAAGCATTAGGACTTTAATGATGTCATACTACTTTATTTATAAAGGTCTGATCTAAGAATCAGTCCATTTGATCTTCGGGCTAATCACAACATCAATATTACTGTGTTGTCCCAAATTACTCCATAGATTATAATAATTTAAATACAGTCACCTTCACACATAGTGGAATAGGGTAAGAGAGGTCTCAGAAAGCTGAGGTCTCCCTCAGCTGGAGATGCACCCTGCTCTTCCAATGGCAGGTGTGTATCCTGTGCTTGTCTTGGTCAGATGCAAAAGAGAGTGCTGACTGGAGCCAGCGGTGTGGCACACATTTGTAATCCCTGCCACCCAGAGGCTGAAGCAGGAGGCTAGCAAATTGGAGGCCAGCCCAGGCAATTTCATGAGTCTTTGTACCAAAATAAAACAAACTTTAAAAAAGGCATGAGAAGCCAGACATGGTGGCACACACCTGTAATCCCAGCACTTGGGAGGCAGGAAGATCACTGCCAATTCAAGACCAGCCTGAGCTACAAGGTGAACTCAAGGCCACCCTGAACTGCACAGGAAGACCCTGCCTCAAAAAGACATTTTTTTTTTTTTTTTAAAAGGCACACTAGTGCAGCTCAGAGGCAAGCACACGACCTGGGTTTAATCCCCAGCACCACAAAAGAAATCTAAAAAGAATACCAGTTAGAGGATCACAGGGTTTAGGAAGTATGTTTGCTGGAAGAGTGGGTATACCTCTCATTCCAGCCCTCGGAGTCTGAGGCAGGAGGGTCTGCTGCTGAAGTCCTTCCTACACTGCACAGAGAGACTCAGCTCAATAAGACAAAGCACAAACAAGACAATGACAATAGGCAACAGGGCCAGAGATACAGCTCAGTGGTGTAAGTGCCTGTCTGGCATGTGCGAGGTCCCGAGTTCAATTCTCAGGATGGCAAAAAACAAAACAAAAACCATGACAACAAAAATATAACAAATTGCTTTAAACACTTAAATACCACTGTACTTTAGGATTTATAATTTAAACTTAGAAATTTAACACTTCATTCTCTTAAATTTAAGATGTTTAGGAACAAATTAATTTCTGAATTAATATCAGTCAAGCTCAAATTTCATATTAAATCCATCATCTGACAACACTTAAACTTTATCCAAATGTGTTACACGATTGATGTTCTCATGTTTAATTGCTGGATCACCAGCACTGGCCCTGGTGGAATCTCATTCTCACTGCAGGGCAGCACCTCCTCATGCCTCTTAATGTTTGTTTTGTTTTGTTTTGTTTTTTTCAGTACTGGAGATCAAATGCAGAACATCCCCACTGAGCTATATCTATCCCCACCCCTCTTTATATTTCATTTTAAGGCAGGGTTTCTAAGTTACACAGGCTGACGTCACATTTCTAGTCTCAGCCTCAGCCTCTCAAATAGCTTGGATTATAGGTGCGTATGCACCACCATGCCTGGCTTATTACTATGTTTAAACTGTTTGAATACCATTCCCCTATCAGAATTATAAAAGATTTCTTTCCTCTCCTCTTCTCTATTTTTGTCTGTCTCTGTAACTGTCTGTCTCTCTGCCTCTGTCTCTTTCTGCATGTGTGTCTCTCTGTCTGTCTGTCTGTCTGTCTGTCTCTCTCTCTCTCTCTCTCTCTCTCTCTCTCTCTCTCTCTCAGTCTCTCTCTGTCATTGGCCTAGATCCCCAGTCCTTTTTTATTCTTTGAGATAGTCTCTCCCTAAATTCCCAATTGGCCCAGTCTAGACTTGAACTTAAAATCCTCCTGGCTCAGCCTCCCAGAGTGCCAGGATTATAGGCAGAGCGCAAGCCTAGCTTCAAAGGGTTTATTTACTACCCTTGTTGACACAGGCCCTGCTCTGTATTTTACATTCTATGTTTCTCCTAATCATTTGTTGAAGGGGGGGTCACCTGCTGCACAGATGCACAAGTGTCCTAGCTCCTTATTGCCATTCACAGACAGCTCTCGTGGCCTTTCAGAAACCAGCAAGGCTGGGGGAGATGGTGGGTACTTTCCAGAGTTAGCAACAGTAAGCAAGGAGGTTGTCACTATAGAAGAGGGGACAGTGGAAATAGGCCATGTTGCTTATACAAGTGTTTTTTAGACAGTGCCAAGGGATGACAGCTATTACCTTTAATCCATGGAAATTTATTTTCAATTTTTATTTTTTTCTGATTTTTGAACAGGCTCTACAGGGCCTCACTATGTAGCTCAGACTCATAGTGATCATCCTGTTTTCAGCCTCCCAGGCACTGGGATTACAGGCATGCCAGCACAGCACTCTGGGGATAGAACCCCGGCCCCTGCACCTGCCTAAGAAGGCATTTTAGTTTGCTAAGTTATCAGGCCAGCCAAAATCCATGGAAATTTAAATCACAATTATTTTATTAAATGCAAATTTGAAATGCTCTCTAAAAGAACTATTGTAAATAACAGACATAGACAAAAACACTTGAGGGGGATACAAAGGAAGAACCATGCTGTGTTTGTATATGCCGTGCTTCTGCATAATTCTGTGAGAAGCAAGATTTGCACTAATAGTGGTTGGACAAGATATTATGTCGCCTTCTAGTACTATGGACAAACACTGGGGAGATAACAAGGTAGAAAGTACTTATTATTGAATCTGTGATATAATTGAGCTATAAAAAATAAGATAAGTAAACAGCTACACTCTTTTAATTCACTGATTAGAGACATCTGCTATAATAATGTCTGTAAGTATAATATCATGTATGCACCTTGTACGATACCAAAACATTACAAAAACAGTTTGCAATGTATTAATTTACCAAATCTGTCCTGTTAATTTGTCTTGAAACTACGTTATTGCTATTCGTCGTTCAATTAAAAAAAGAAGAAAAATAAAATAAAATATTCCCCCATTACCAAAAAAAAAAAAAAACACTTGAATCTAAGTTAATAAAAGAAATAGTAAATTATTATGTAATCCACTCTTCTTTGAAAATAGAATTAATCTCCTTTTTTAAATTTTTTATTTATTTGGTACATACACACTTAGGACTTGTAGTAATCCTCCTGGGATTACAGGCCTGTGCCACCTCACCCAGACTCAGGTGGCTGGCTCAGCACGTCCAGGGCAGAGGCTGGCTCAGTGTGTGGTGCCTGGATGGACCCCCAATCCCTGAGCTTGACAAACAACCCCTTAGTCTGCTGAGCTATCTTGCTGGCCCTATGGAGTAAGTCTTTATCAGAATACTCTAGATTCAAGTTAAAGAAGTAAAGTCACAGATGTTACTTTTCAAGCATTCAAAATTATACTAAGAACACACTCTGTCTCTCTTTGTCTCTCTCTCTCTGTCTCCCTGTCTCTCTGTCTCTCTGTCTCTCTCTCTCTCTCTCTCTCTCTCTCTCTCTCTCTCTCTCTGAGGTCTTGCTGTCTTCCAGCTTTTTCAGTGTAAGCAAAACAATACCACAACTATGACAGACAGCAACCTTAGATGACAACGATGCTAATTCTCTAGGAATGTACCATACAGCATAAAATTTCTGAGATATTTGCACTAGTAGCACTTTACCATGGACACTAAAGAAGCCTGGGAACCTTTTAAGGCTGAGCAAAAATAGGACCCTAGGTTCACTGCATTGTCATGGCAGTAAAATGGTATTTTTGAATATAAGTGAATTCCAGATTTTGTACATAGGATATTCTCACCAGAAACTTTTATGACACAAACTCTTTTGAAGTATGTCAGACCAGAGAATACTTTGATAATCAATTGAATTTTTAGTTTTATATTATACATATTTTTAAAAATTTTTTATTGAGAAACAAATATCAATGAGATAGATTCAAAGCTGATCAATAGGACAGTTTCAATAATTAATACATTGTACATTGTTTTCTTAGTGGTTATCCATAGTACAAGAAGTAGATAGGATATCCTGTCCAAACACTGTTAGTACAAATCTTTCTTCTCATTGAATTAAGCAAAAGTAGCTGTATATCTATCCTAACTATTCTGTATATGCAGATACAAAATGGTCCTTCCTTCTTAGCCCCTTTTTTTGTTTAGTGCTGTCAGAGATGGGAATTTCATTGGCATCTAAATACTATAGGTGTGTCAATTCAGCAAAAACAATCCAACACAGTCCTGCGGTCCATAATAGTAATGGGTTATCCAAAGAAGTTGTTGACTTAAGCCCTTCACAGCTCAGTATATTAATATGGCTTTACTTTACATACCTCATTTTTATACTTTTCTGCTGGATAGTTAAGACCAAGATAAAACAAGACCTATATAACAAGAAATGTAACTTTTGTATCTGATAAGGTCAGTCAAGTACCCTCAGGGTTTATCCTGTAACCCTGTACCACACTTTGTAAACCAGTAAATTTCTTTTTTTTTTTTTTTTTTTTGGCAGAGCCTGGGATTGAACTCTGACCCTTGCGCTTACCAGGCAACTCTTTATTCTACTGAGCTATCTCCCCAGTCTCTATACATGTTTTTACTCCCATAGTAAATTCCTTTTGTGAGACAGGGTTTCACTATGCAGTTTAGGTGGGCTTTGTAGTCCAGATTGGCTTCAAATTCAAAGCAATCCTTCTGCCTCAGCCTCCTGAGTGCTGTGATAACAGTATGCACCTCCATGTACCACCCGGCAACAACAAATTTCTTCAATGTGGGCTGCTGAACATTTAATGTAACATGTAGCATCCTTAGCCATTTGGACAGGTAATCTCCTTAGTTCCCAAATTAGCTTTACTTCAATCCTTAGTAGCTCTTATTTTTGTTTGTTCATTTAACAAATTTTTATTGAGGAGTTTTGTGTGTTCTAGGAATGTACAGCTGTCATCTCTTGGATGTAAGAGCTCTGGCAAGAGGGGTAAATGAATAAATGAGCTAGGCATGGTGGTGCACACCTGTAATCCTAGCACTCAGGAGGCTGAGGCAGGAATGTCGCTGTGCATTTGAGACCAGCCTGGCCTATAAAGTGAACTCAAGTCCAACCTGAGGTGCCTAGTGAGATCCTGTCTCAAAAGTTAAATAAATAAACCTAAATGAATAAATAATTGCTATAGAGGCAACGTGGTAACACGGACAAGGGAACTTTAACGGGTGCTGGCATCAGTCTAAGGTATTTCAAGACAAGTCAGGAAATGAAGGTCAGAGGAAAGAGAAAGTGTACTGAGAAGCTCAGAAGTCAACGACAGCATGGAGCTTCAGAGGCAACACCCCACAGTCCAGAGCAGCTTGAGACTTGAGAGCAAAGGAGGAGATTTGGCTGGAGAGAATCTGAAAGGCTTTGAAGCATCTAATAAGCTGTTCTAAAGAATTGGATCTCTAAGGGCAATGGAAGTCTTTGAAGACTTTTATACTTAAAATAACAAGATAAGACCTGTATTTTAGAAAGATTATGTAGTTTTATTTCATTTTATTTTCCCCTTCAAGGTATTTCTTCAAACCAAGCAACCTTCCAAATCCTTATAATCATGATTCCTAATGACTTCAGCTATTATTTCCCCATCTTGCACTTTCTCTCATTTGAAAAGGAGCAACTCCAGTGGAACAATCTGTCCCCTCCCCCTCCAGTATCGGGACATCGGTGTGCATGAGACTCTCAGCTGGAAACCTCCAGGTGCACTGCTGCAACTCGCTTGAGGAAATGTTCCCCTCTGAAGAAATAAGGTAGTGTCTGTGCCACCGGTCATCATCTGTGGCCATCATTACAAAAAAAAATGCCACAGGGGGGGAAAATAATGCCACGAATAATGAATTAGAGCTATTGACACACAAAAGTCTTCAAGAGGTATTTTGGAAAGTGTCATCTCCACACTTCAATTTCTACAAAATCGTGCCCCCCTGTACGCATGAGTAGTTAGCAGACATCTGTGCTTGTTTGCCTGCTTTGGTGAGACGGCATGTGCCTTTCTCACAGGTTCTGACCCAAGTGACCATGTATGCAAACCACGAGCCAAAAGAATCCTTTTCAGTTATTTTTCTGGGGTATTTTGCCACAGACACAAATAGCTAACACAGTACCCTTCATTTTTCTCTTGCGCTACTCAGTCAGGATATCTTTACTTTACAACCTGCTATGATACAACCCTGTTTCAAATTAATCTTTCCCTCCCTCCCTCTCTCCCTCTCCCCATTCTTTTGTTCTTGCTATGTAGCCCAGGCCAGCCTTAAACTGGTTATAGAGCCCACACTGGCATTAACACTGAGGTAATCCTGTCTCAGCCTCCTGAATCCCGAGTGCTCAGATTATGGTGTGCACCACCACACCCAGCCCTACTTGAGTCTTTTTTTTTTTTTTTTTTTTTTTTTTTTTGCAGAACCAGGGATTGAACTCAGGCCCTTGCTCTTGCCAGGAAAGCACTTATTCCACTGAGCCATCTCCCCAGCCCCCCTATTTGAGTCTTGAAATGACTGTCAGCTAAGATTTTGACCTCACCAAAGACCCTGACCTGAGGGTCTGGGATAAGTCACTCTGAGGTCTGCAGCCCTCTGAACTGATGTGAACAGATAAGCTTTCACTATCTCACCTGCTACATTTTGGACAGATTTGTTATACAACAATACACAACTAACATGTCTTCTCTTTTTGCTGAGACAGATACCCAACACCTAAAATGAAGGAAGGAAAGGTTTACTTAGTTCACGGTTAGTGGAGGTTTCAGTCCATACTCAGCTGGCTCCAAGGCACATTGGCACATGGTAGCACTGAGCAGCCACTCACAGCAGCGGCAGGCAAAGGTAAGAGCAAAGAGGGAGAGCAAAGAGAAGCAGCAGCAGCTCCGGCAGCTAGCTAACCTCACTCCCTTCCTTACACTGTAAGGCAGATTACCTGTCCCAGAGCAAGCTCTGCACCCACACCCACAGTAATCAGTCACAAACTCCAGAATCCACCCCATGACTGCATGTGCATATTTTAAAGTATTCAAATGTTTCTACCAAAATATTTGGAACTCATGAAAGTTGAATTTGTAACAGTCAGAATAAAGAGGAGCAGATGAAGAGTGGAAGATTGATAGAACACAAGGACCATTCCTGGGCTCCTGGTACTGGCATAGGTTTAGAAGCAATGGATTGCTTTAACCATATGTGCTATGTGCACCTGTTCTGGTGCCCTTCACTAAAGCAAGAGGGCTAGTTACTCTAAGTGTATGAGAATTTCTTTTTTATTTTTATTTAGAAAAATAACATTCAGGTAGGAACTCATCTAAGACTGACAGTCTGTTTTCTGACTTACAACTTATGGCTATGTACAACATCTATTTTTTTTATTTTAATTTAGTACAGGGTCTACAGGGTCTCACTACACAGATCGGATTCATAGTGATCATCCTATTTTCAGCCTCCCAAGAGCTGGGATTATAGGTGACAACATTTATTTTTAATAATATCTAATGATGTCTGGGGATGGGTCCTAAAGGTGTGCTGTAAAAGGCTCATTCTAAGACAGCAACGATAACTATGTCAATTTTGAATAGGAATGCTTTGGAGTGGGACTGAGTACCAATATTTTTGAAAACATACTAACAAACCAATGACTAGAAATATACGAAAGCAAGCAGGCCTGGCAAATATTATTTTCACAGATTGATATCTTTCTAAAATTCACTAAGAAGTTTATATTGAATTTATACCATTTAAGTAAATCAATGTAATTTAAAGTTAATTTTATCATCTTTACATGGAGCTGGGGAGATGGCTCAGTGAAATAAGCTCTTCCCTGGCAAGTGCAAGGGCCTGTGTTCAATCCCTGGTTCTGCCAAAAAAAGAAAGGTCATCTTCACATTATTAAAAAGGTTTATAGAAATCACAAAGAACATGAAAATAAATTCTGTTCCCCAACAGGATTTTACTGTGCAGTCCAGGCCTCAAATTCCTCATGATCCTTCTGCCTCAGCCACTAGAATGCACAGAGTACAGGAAGGCACCACTGTGCTCAGAAGTTATAGAGAAAAAAATGTTTGGCCTTTTTGAGACAGGGTTTCACTATGTAGTTTAGGCTGGCCTTGCATTCACTTTGTATTTCAGGCAGGCCTCAAACTCACAGTGATCCTCTTGCCTCAGCCTCCTGAGTGCTGGGATTGCAGGCCTATGCCATCAGGCCTGGCTTAGCAATTTTTAAAACAGCCAACTGAAATAATTTATGAAACTTTAGGAGGCTGAAGCAGGAGGATCGCAAGCTGGAGCTCAGCCTGAGCAGCTTAGCAATTTAGAAAGGCCCTATAAGAAAGTCCCACGTTCATTCCCCAGTACCACTCAAAATTCAAAAGATAGTTTGTAAAATTTAAAGTCATTATCAAGATTTTGAAGCACAGTTTACTAACCACAACACCCTGAAATGGAACACAAATTTTTCCCAAGCACTAGGATTCATTCATCCAAATGTTTTCATTTATAGATGAGAAAAACAAAGTAATAATGGTAATATTGGGGTCAGGGACATAGCTCAGTGGCACAGTGCCTGCCTAGCAAGCATAGGGTCCTGAGTTGGATTCCTAGTACCAAAAAAAAAAAAAAAGAAAAAAGAAACAGCAATATTTTTCCAAGGGCTCATATATGTCAAATATCAAGTAAGTACACAGTTAGTCCTAATTTTCCTACTCTTGCTTTAACATTTTCTTTCCAAAAATAACTGTCACTTTCTAATATGCCACATGATTTACATATTTATCAGTGTATTCTTAGGCTCAGTGACTTACTTACTCCATACAGTTGGAGCTGGGTTTGGATTTCAGATTCCCTTATACCATCTGTGTGTGTGTGTGTGTGTGTGTGTGTGTGTGTGTGTGTGTGTGTGAACTGAACCCAGGCCCTCCAGGATGTTAGGCAAGGATTAGGCCCCTGAAAGACATCCTCACCTTTCCGTGTACAGGTTTGAGCCAATTAATTTAGTCCACAATCTCTGAAAGCCTACAGTGCACCCACCTATAAACCCTACTGTCCTTTATCTTATAGGACATACAGTATTTTTAAGAGGAAAAAAAAATTCGAAATTATTCTAAAATGTTTTATTTCCTTGGGAAAAGGTTACTTCGAAAATGAATTTATATCAACCCTGAACTATTTCACAACAGAAACACAGCTTTTATTTTCTGGTGCTTTCCTGGGTACACAGAGAAGTGGGAAGTGACAGCGACTGGGCAGAATCAGCTGCTTCGTCTCACGATGCTGTCCTGCTCGGGGTTAACTTGGTGATTAGGAATTGGGACCCAGGCACAGTCAGACCTGTTCGCCTTGTGACTCATGATCTGCAGACTGCGGGTGGCTTGATGCCTGTGGCAGGTAGGCCTGTAGTGGCAAGTCATCGCCGGAATAATGATTTTCTTCCTCTCTTTTGAAATCCTCTATCAAATGGATAAGCACACTGATGTAGGCAGGACCGTACAAAAGTGGCTAGAGGTGCTCCTGTCAGCATGACTTGCCTGGCAGTTTCACTCAGGACTCACAGTTAACCAATTGCTTTTTCATGTCTTTCCCCCCCCATGCAGTCATACAATCTCAAAGCTCAACCCTGAATTCAAAGGTGTTTGTCTCCCAAATCACTTAAAGTACCTTTGCAAACTATTTCTCATTTGATCCAGCTAAGCTTGATAAATTGTAGTCTGCACACAAGTCCTCTATTCCTTCCTTACAGAGCATCTGTCATATCCCTTCTCTTGGCTGTACCATAGCATCATGTCGACGAGGATGACAGAGAATACTAGGATAAGAAAAGAAGCTGTAAGCCACACTGATAATGACACTGTGTAAGTCAACAATGAATACTGTAAGGACACTAAAAATCTGGAAGGTGCACATAAAATATTTCACTAGATAAACCAGGCCAGGCTGTCAACAGGAAAGTGTCCCGAGGCAAGGGAACATCCTGGACAAAGCCAGAAAGGCAGAGAGAGCATGAAGCATGGACCAGAAACATTCAACCTGGCTAGAGATAGATAGGACAAGAGAGGGACTAAGAAAATTTCTCCAACACCAAAAATGTTTTCATATCTGTTCATTCCTGCTCCAAATTTAATTAAGTTTCTCACTAGTTTGCTAATGATTCAAACTCCAGTCTTTCTTTATGAAAAATCAAAGGGCTGGCCAATTAGCTCAGCAGATTAAAGCACCTGCCAGCAGGCACAAGGGCTGGAGGTTTGATCCCTGGGCCTGCAATGCTGGCCCTGCCCCCGGGGCGTACTGAGACAACACCTGAGACTGGGCATGGTGGCACTGGCATGTAGTCCCAGCTCTTGGGAGGCTGTAAACAGGCGGATCACTATGAGTCCGTCCTATCTCGTAGTGAGACCCTGAACACCCTGTAGACCCTTCCCTAAAATAAAAGAAAAATCAAATTTAAATAGCAAATACATGTCAAAAGCAGCCAGTGAAGCAAAGGTACACAAAGTATTAGTGATGATCATTCCTTTAGCTCGGGCATTTAGGAAAGGACTTCTAAAAGCTCAAAGCATGGACTGCAGATGTGTGAGGACCAGAATGGTAACCTTTATTATACCTTGAAAAGATTTCACACATTCATCTTCATTTCCTTTTTAGAAGAAACAAAGACACTCCCAGTGCAGTGCTCTTGCATAGCTATTGCTTCCAACTGTAACATCTTATCCTAGTCTCTGTCTGCTCTACTACAATACATCTTTTCAGGACCCAGTTCAATTGCCATAGTCTCAATGAAATAATTCTCAACATGCACAAAGTTATATTATTTGTTTTCTGTGTCACTCAAGTATGTAATTGTATCTTTATGTTTTTATTTTGTTTTAAGACAGGGTCTCACTTTGCTGCCCTTGAACTCACAAGCAACCCTCCCAGCTCAGCCTCCCTACTGCTAGGATTGTAGGTGTGTGTCATGGAGCCTGGCCATTGAGTCTTTGTAATAGCATTTACCATATGATACTCTGTTTACAAATCTGCCTCCATCATTCACCAACAGTCTTCTTACCTGCAGGAACTAGATCCTATTGTCTCTCTCCCTGGTGGCAAACTAAGAAACACACACCTATTGAAACAGACACCAAATTAATGGCTAGCAGGGACTGGAAAAGGTGAAGGACTAGTAATAGGAAGAGTAAGATGAAAATGGGGAGTCATGAAAATTTTCTATGTCTCAGTGTTATGGTGATGTGGGACAAATCCAGGACTGAAAGGAAGACACTCCACACCAAGGAGTTGGAAAGGCAACTTGAATGTAAAGCTACCAGACTGATGGGAACCAGTTCCAAATCATTAGCCCAAAGTCAGTGTTGAATTTAGCTTAAATATAGTTTGCAAGCAGGAAGTACAGAACTGAGGATGGGTTATTACGTGATTGGTTACATGGATTATAAGAATCAAGTCATATGCTGTCAGGCACATTTTCTTTAACCAGGTTTACTTAAAAAGGAAATGTTTACCAATAGACAGGAACATTCTAGGAGGGAAGGGGTCTGAGCAGAGCAGGTAGAGTTGAATGTGTCCTTCACTAGGCTGGTCAGTTCTGAGCACAAAGCATAGAGTCCTTGAAGCAAGCTGAACCAAAGCTACATCTGTGCATATTTTAGTTGAAAAATACAGATACTATAGCTGGATGTGGTCAGGTTGACCTGGCTGGTATTTAGAAGAAGCAACTGGATGTAGACCATCAAGGCTGAGCCCAGCAGTCTAACTATGCAGCAAGCAGCATGAGCACATCCTGTCTCAATACAGTCACAGGCCACTAACTGATTTTTAATTTACACTATAAAATTTTTATAAATTTGCCATTATAGTGACTACATATCTTTCAAAATTCATCAAACTTTATATCTACAAGGGTTGAACCTTGCTGTACATAAATCATGCCTCTCATAACCATGAATCATGAAATATCAACTTAACCAATTGAGACCGCCTGGTAGATCAGGGAGGTACACTTCTGAGCGTGTCTCCAGAGATGAGTGACAGCTGGTAGCGAGCTGAGTGTGCAGCCAGCCTGGTTGTGCGTGGCACCGTCCCACAGGCCAGGAGCCTGCGTGGAATGAGGGGAAAGGAGAAAGTCAGTGCGCATCCCAAAGAGCCCCTTCCGTGTGAGTGTGCCTTTCACTGCCATTTCCTGCGGATACCAGTCTCCACCTTCTCTAGCCTGCCAGTGCTGGGGGGCTCCAGGTCTTTGGTCTCCAACCAGTTTTACATCTATGACTCCTCTTGTTCCCAGCGTTCAGCTTATGGCACTTAGCAGCTACTGGATTCTCCATCTATAGCCTGCAGCTGGCCATCATGGGCTTTCCCACCTCTGGTCCTGCAGGCCTCCTAAATCACCTTGCATCATTATAGGTAGATAGTTATATTTCATAGGCTGTGTTACATAGATTGTATCATATTACATTATATTGGGGGTGTGCATGTTAGCTCAGTTTGTTAAAGCACCTAATTGGGCAAACCTAGTCAGGCTCAGGGGAGCACAGTTCAATCCCCAGCTCCACATGCTGCACCAGACCTGCACTTAAGGCTCATGAGCCAGCCAAAAAAAAAAAAAGAATCTTATATTATGTTGATTCAGCTTCTCTGGAGAACCCCAACAGATGAACCTTGATTAACATGTATTACAAAAAAATTACACAGGAATAAGAGAATGCACATGAATAAATAAGAGACATAATGAATCATTTACTTGAGACCTAAGTTCCCTTTTAAAAGTTTTATTTCTATTTTTTCTTTTGGTCCTGGAGATTGAACCCAGGGCTTCACACTTGCTGAGCAACCTCCTCAGTCCAGTGCTTCTGATAAGAGGCACCATCTGAAACCAAGGCAATGCTCTATGAAAATAAAAGCTTAACAGTGGCCTAATTTGTTTCACTAATTTATGGTAAGGTGCAACTACTAGATAAGCTAATGAGATTTCTGAACAGAGGCACTTAGGATAGCTTTCCATAACTGAGACAAAATACCTGAGACAAACAACATATAAGGAAACAAGATTTAATGACGTCAGAGTTTAGAAGGTTTTAGTCCCTAATCAGTTGGCCTCACTGTTGTTGGGCCTGTGCTGAGGCACAGTCATGGTGGGTTCACGTGGCTAAGGGAGTTGGGAGGCGGGGCGAGAGAGAGAGAGAGAGAGAGAGAGAGTGGGAGAGGGAAACGGGCTAGGCTCCCAACAGCCCCTTCTAGGGAGCACCGTGACAACCACACTTTCTTCAGGCAGACCCCATACCCTAAGGGTTCCACTACTTCAACACCACAAAGAAAAGATCAACTTTAACATTTGGGACATGAAAAGAATTCCAGATCTAAACTATAGCAGGAACTTCCAGAAACTTCTTAAATTATTCTATTTAATTTGCCTAAGTAGCAAACTCAATACCTATCACTTTGAGAAAGTTTTCTGAACCATTTAAGAGTGAGTTTTAATCACAACTTAAGCATGCGTCATCTAAGAACAAGGACAGTTTCCCACACACCTCATTTAATCTTATACAAGACTGTAATCTGGCTGGGCCAGGGAGATGACTCAGTGGAATAAGCACTTCCCTGGCAAGCAAAAGGGCCTGAGTTCAATCCCCAGTTCTGCCAAAAAAAAACACTATAATCTATAAACTGCACTGAACTTTTGGTAATCATCCTAATTTTTTTCCCTGCAGTACTGAGGATTAAGCCTAGGGCCTTGACACCGAGCTATACTTTGTTTTTTTTGAAATTTTGAAACAAAATCTTGCTGACTTCTCCAACCATAAATTAAATTTGCAATCCTCCTACATCAGTCTCCCAGACTGCTGTGATTACAGGTGTGTATCACAATGCCTGGCTTTCATTACTTTATTTGAGAAAAGTTCATACCAACCTGGGCAGATGCTAAACTGCCCAGGTTGGATTCAAACTTGAGATCCTCCTGCCTCAGGTCATTGAGGGACTGGGTCACAGGTGTGATCCATCACATCGGATTTATTATATTTCTTTAACATCTTTTAATCTGCAAGAATTCTCCAGTCTTCATTTGTTCTCCACAGTCTTGGTGTTTCTAAACAACACAGTGCTTTGCCATAGTCCCTGAGTTTTCCTGTTGCTTTCTGTTTAGATTTGGAGTACACACATTTGCAGGAACTATGGTGGATTACTGCTATGTCTCTGTGCACACCAGTAGGAGGTAAAGTGTCTGCCCAATGCAAGTGGTACTGTGGCTTGGTTGGGACGGCTTCCAGCAGGCTAGCTTGCTCATGGCAAGAGTGGGAGGTCCAAACAGCTAAATGAAGAGCTGCATGGAGCAAGGGGTGGCAAGGTGCAGAGCCCTATGCCTGCTGGGGTCCTCCACACCCCAGCCCCACCACATGTGCTTAGCAACCCAATGCTCCAGAACAAGTCATTTATACATCACAAATAAAATGAGATCCTTCCTGGTATGCTAAATCAAAAGTGTCTCTAGCCTTAGCAATATCTAATATTGATACAAGAAGGCAAGCTGCACATGGTGCCACACACTGATTATTCCAGCACTCGGGGAGGCTGAAGCAGGAAAATCACAAGTTCAAGACTAACCTGGGTAACTTATTGAATTTAGTGAGACCCTGTTTCAAAAAATCAAAAGGGGTAGGAATGTAGCTCAGTGTAAAGCCCATGGCTTCAGTTCCTAATGATGGAGAAAGAGACAGAGAAAGAAGATCCAAATACAGTCAAAATCTTAACATGCAGTACTTATATATGTTGTGTAAGCAATATTTTATTGCATTAAGTTTCTGATCTTTTACATATGTTTTAAGATCACTTATCTACAAAGTTATCTTTAAGTACCTTTGTTGTGGTGATAAAGTGACAAGTAAATTGCCACTGAGTTAGATTTGCCATAGGAAAGTTGTCTGTTTCTCCCTCCATTATGACATAGGCTTACATTTGTCCAAGGACATGGTTTTAAATGTTTACAACTCCAGCATAATTACCAGGGAAGGGCAGTATGCGTCTATTCAAGCCTGTGCACACCGTACCCACCCCACCGCTTATGAACTTTATTGCTGTCAAAGCACAAAGCCTGCATAAAAAGTGAAACTTGAAGCCTGCACAGTGCCATTACCTGGAGCAATGTCTACCATCACATACAATTCATAACTGTTTTAATTTCTTCTGGCTCAATTATTTAAAATGTATTTATTTAGATACTGGAGATTTTACAGAGCTATGTGGCAAGCCCATTTTTAAATTTTTAGTTTGACACAGGGTCATCCATCAGGCTTGGGTTTTTATTGTTGATTTTTAATTTTACACACATTTACAGGAACTGAAATATGTCTCTTTTGCCTCACATGGTGTTGGAGATTAACCCAGTCTTCACCTTGAGCTAGGTATAACTCGGCCTTTAGTTTTGTTTCTGTTTTGAGACAGCATTGCACTAAGTCACTGAAGTGCCCAACTTGGACTCCAGTGTGTGTTCTTCCTGCCTCAGCCTCCCAGAGTGCTGCCATCACAGAATGTGCCCCCAGGCCCAGCTGATTTGGTATCCTTCAGAAGCTTCACACCCCATTATTTTTATCCTGGATTCTTATTTTAGGACATGGACCTAAAAGTAATTCTGTTGCAACTAGTCCTTGCACAAGTTTGTCTATCAGTAGGATGAAAGGCGAGCATGGGAAATTTTCAGAGATATTGTGGGCAACGCTACATGTACTTATTAAGTGATTATCACACACATCCACACAGTATTACAGTGAGCATCTGAGAAACACAATTCCTGATTTCCTGAAGGTTTCGGTATTATAAAAATTATATTTAGTTTTATTTTTGTAATGTGGGAATTGAACCTAGGCCATTACACATGTTAGGCAAGCACCCTTCACTTAGATATACCCCCAATTCTTTTTTTCTATTTCATTTTATTAAATTGTCCAAGTGAGTCTAAACATGTAATCTTCCTGCGTCAGCCTCCCAGATGGCTGGGGTTGCTGGTGTGTGTCACTGCATCTGGCTTTAAAATTTATTGTAATAAGTATTTATTTAACATTTGTCTCTATTTTACAATGGAAAACAAAGGCTTAGAAAAAAATAATATACCAAATAATTATTTCACTGAACCCAGAGAGGGTTTTATGTGCATGTGTTTATAAGTGCCCTGCTTGGCTTGTGGTTTTACAATTAATTACAAACTACAACAAAAGGTCCTCTTGGCAGAGAAGGATGACTTTCTATACAAGTCCCGACCATCACGTGGTCATGGGAACAGCTCTGTGGGTCCAGCATCCTGCCTGGCTGCTGTCACTACAGAGCTGACGTCTGTCCTAAAGTAGCTTCTCCCCTACTCCTTTCCAGGTGGGGAATTAACAACTGGTGGGCAGCCTGTAACGCCCAGCTGAACTGAATCATGTGGTGCTAGGTATGGAGAGCAAGAAGAGGGGAATTGTTGGTAATCCTGGAGAACCATGAACTCAGCTGTTCTCATCAGAGGATCTTGGCTCCTTGTTGTCACTGAGAACGGCTGTGGCTCTCTTTGGGGAGCTCTCATCCTTACTTTGAACATCACTTCCTGGCTCTGGAGAGGAAAATGTACATTATTCTATGTCCTGGAGAAGCTCATGGCATTGTCTTTCCTAATATGAGCTCCTCTGTTCTCATTGTTAGAGAATGGGTGTGGTACATTTTCTTGAGCCTTACATTGAGTGTCACTCTCTGGCTCCAGTGCAGATCACTCCATCTGGAGGCACAGATTCTTCATCCCATCCCACTGGCACAGGCTGTGCAATGTCCAACGCTGACCTTTGGGTCTTCCCAGCAGAAATCTGTGGAGCAGACTTGCATGAGACACTGCTGTGGGCTCTTGGCCTCCAGCTGGACTCTTGTAGGACACTGTGGTGGAAACCAGGCCCTCAGCTGGAGTCTTTGGTCCTTCAGTGTGTGGATAGACTTCCTGCACTTCTGCACTTGATTCTTTGGGTGACTCCTATAAAATAATCCTATAATTATGCATCCTGTATTAAATTGTTTCTCTTGCAAACCTTGACTACAACACACATAAACTCCCAGGAAAACCTTCTCTGCACAGAACTGTGCATCCTTCCCCCTCACCGCAGACCCCAATGCATCTGCAATTACCAACAGATCCTGTTCATGCTATCCCACACATTTGTTTTAAAGCTTATTGTTTTTTTCCATTCCCCTTGGGATAATTCAACAGAATCCTTCTTATGCTTCAGATCTTTGGTCTTTTTTTGTTTTCTTTGCAAAAATTCTATTTTTATATATAGTAAATAAACTTTCTCTGCTCCTTGAAGATGACATTGTCAGCAGTCACAGATGTGCATACAGCACAATTTGTACTGACTCCTGACCATTCAGCAGGGTTTTCTTTCTCTCTGAAAACAGCAAGTACTAAATCTAGGTAAACCATGGGGTGCTGCCACCGGAGATTTATCATATATCATAGCTGTCTTAGTTACTTTTGACCCATTACTGGGACAAATACCCAACACTCGAAATGAAGGAAGGAAAGGTTACTTAGCTCACAGTTGCTGGAGGGTTCAGTCCATGTTCCACTGGCTCCAAGGCAAACAGCAGTTCACGCAAAACAATGAAGAGCAGGGGAGGAGAGGTTGCTGTGGCATCCATCAAGCCTCTTTCTTCCTTCTCCTTGCAAGACTCAAGACAGGGACTTTTCCAAGGAAACCAGGCAGGACCACAGGAAGCCTTCCTTAACTCCTCTTTGTGCTGAGTCACTCTGGGGGGCCAGAACCAGCTGTGCCCCAGGGTGGACCCCCACCAGTCAGAACTGCACCATGGAGTCATCCTGCCAAGTTGACACAACGACTAACACAATAGCCTAAAGAATAAGTCTTGACAAACTCTCAGCAACCTGATGTGGGTAACAGTAAATTAAGTACTATAATTTACCAGAAAAAAATCCACTAAATTTCATCTCAAAAATGTAAAACTACTATTTGAAAAGTTCAGGAAAATACAATTAGCCCCTGCATGTCTCTCACCTAGACTCAACATTTAACATTTTTCTGTACAGTAACATCCTTTTCTACATATACAGCTATAATTTTTTTTCCTTAGCTCTTTAACAAAAGCTTGAAGATTTCTTTTTTTTCTTTTCTTTTTTTTGAGTCCAGCTCTGCACACCCCAGAGGGGCAGAGCTGGCACAGCATGGGGTGCCAGGGAGATGGAACTGTGGTCCCTACACTTTGCCTAACCTTATCTAAGCAAGTACTTTAGACTGCTGAGCTATCTTGCCCGTCCCTTGAAGACTTCTTTATCTTGGAATGTTGCCTCATGATTATTCAGATAAGGGCCTTTTCCTATATTAACATAGTATCATCATTACATTTTTAAAACTGAACACTATTTTCATAATACATATGTCATGCAGCATATATTTGATTTTCTCCAACTGCACGTATCAGCCATCTCCAGTGTAGGTTTAATCAATGTTTATACATTTGACTATTAAGTTCTTTCATCTCTTTCCATTTAGATAAGTTGCTGCTTCCAACACACTTTTTTTTCTTTTTCTAGTTTTGTCTTGTTTTACAAGTTCAGATTACAGAATCTGAGTCAGATCAGTTATCATAGAATGTTCCCCAGTCTCATCTTGTTGGATGTTTTAATGATGTTCACTTATTTTTGTATTTCCTATATTTTCTTTAGACCAAAAGTAGAGATGGGGGCTTGGGATTCTCAGTGGAAGAATAGTTTAACCTCCATGATAAATAAAACAAGAGATGAGAAAAAAAAGTCAGAGGATTGTCCTGATAAAATGCTGTATATGGTTAGATTTCTAAATTTCTGCGTAAAAATATGTAATTATTTATTCCTATTTTTAAATAGGTTTTTTAATTTTTTTCTTCACATTATGTAGGGATTTAAAGTTTAACATATCTTATAATATACTATTAGTATTTTGATGTTCCCTTTCCATAGCTACAGTTACTGACAAATACTGTATTCAAGTGAAGACAGCTACAGTATTTGTATATTTTAAGAAAACATTGCACAAAAAAAGAAACTATGTCACTAGGTCTTTGAGTTGAAGTGATCAAAGACCATAATAAATGAAAACATTTCTAAACATGATGTAAACATAAATGGAGTAATGCAAAACATCAAGGTATTCAAACCTACTGCATTGCTATTTTCACCTTTAATATATCATTCTACATAGTTTTTTGTTTTTCTTTCCTTTTGGAGCATAGTTTTTTTTTTTCTTTTGGAATATAAGGGGCAGGATATTACTTATTTTCATAACCCTATGCCATCAAATCAAGTAACAGATACTTGACACATTTAACTATACAAAATCAATTTGATTCAAGATACAAAATTAATGTTGATATGCAATTAATGAAAAAAGTGAGATGTTAAAAACACGAGTATAGGGCCGGGGAGATGGCTCGGTAGAATAAGCATTTGCCTGGCAAGCACAAGGGCCTAATTTCAATTCCCAGTTCCACAAAATAAACAAAAACATAACTATAATATCCAGATATATGCTGTATTCCCACTTATATAGACCTGATCAATAAAACATAAACACATTCACATAGATACTAATTTAATTCATGGATCGAGGCCATACTTTTCAGATATTTTAATGATCCAAGACACTGCAGAAGCTAGAGAAAAGATAAAATGAGTAGTCTATTTACATTCACTTGAAGGAGTCAATATGGGAATTTGAATTTTGTCATATTTGGTTTGTTCATTCCTGTGAATGATGGTACAGTTAGGTGAGATTTTTCTGTTACAATACCCAAACTCACCATTTGGTCCTCTTTAATCTTTGAGGGTTTCAATACAAATTGTTTGCTAAAATAAATAAATAAATAAAGTGTAATATATCAATTCTTGACAGAAAATACCTGTTCCGTGTTATGCTTAAGATGTTTGATATTCAGACAGATAGTGGGGTTAAGCTCAACTGCCTATGTTGTAAGGTAATAATATCATTAAGCTTCTCTTCTGGAAGGTTAACAACTTAAGTTTGCAGACCAAAAGTCAGGGAAAAAGAAGGACTATAAGGACAGCCAACCTTTTGGCCCTAGTCTTTCAAGGTCAGTGAGGACTCAGGACATAGGAGAACCTATACTGTAACATCATGTAACTCAGTTGTGTTCCAAATTTTCCAATCAAGGAGATTATGGGGCCACAGAGGAAAGTGATGTGGAAAGTGCCTAAGGAGAGTCACATGGACAGAAAACATTCTCTCAGGCTTTCACAGAGAGAAAATTGGTCAAGCAATGCCCGTCACTCATCCACATGGCTGACACTGACAAAGGATCTACAAACTATAGTACAGGGTTTCAGGGTAAATCCTGAAGTTATATTTCTTGTTATATAGGTCTTGCTTTATCTTGGTTTTAATCATCCAGCAGAAAAGTATAAAAACAAGGTATAAAAAGTAAAGCCATATTAATATGCTGAGCTGAAAAAAGCTCAAGTCAACAACTTCTGATGATGCCAGTCCTATGGAAAACCCACTACTATTATGGACTACTAGATTATATTGGATTATTTTGCTGAATTCATGCATCTACAATACTTAAATGGCAATGGAATACCCATCTCTGGCAAAACCAAATAAGAAAAGGGAATACAAATGAAGACCATTTTGTATCTGTATATACAAAATAATTAGGATAGATATACAGCTACTTTTTCTTAATTCAATGAGAAGAAAGATTTGTGCTAATAGTATTTGGATAGGATATTATGTCTGCATCTTACTATGAATAACTATATGAATAACCACTGTAAAGACAACAATATGCAATGTTTTTTTGTTTTGTTTTGTTTTTTGTTTTGTTTTGTTTTGTTTTGTTTTGTTTTGTGGTATCGGGGATTGAACTCAGTGCCCTTTGCTTGCCAGGCAAGCACTTATTCTACTGAGCTATCTCACCATCCCTGCAATGTATTAATTATTGAAACGATCCTACTAATTGGTTTTGAAACTGTCTCATTGTTACTTGTCTCTCAATAAGATATTTAAAAAAGAATAGTTTAATCTCCAAATAATTTTAACCTAGACCCTGCAAGTCAAAGTTTCAATCACATATTGACCCACATAATATCTGATCAGTGAACCAAGTTACCCTAGGGATGACAGCAGAAGCCTATTTTAGAGTTCATATCAACAATAGGGTTTATGGCCTCGATGTTGGATCAGGACCCCCAATGTTGCAACCACTATTAAATTTTCGTTTGTTCAATGATTAAAGTCCTTTGTGATCTGAGTTCAGATTGGAGTAATTCAGGTCAGTTTCTATCTAGTCAAAAATTTCTCCCAGTACAAAAGGAAAAGAGAAATAAGGGCAATAAACCAATTATGCCTTGATATCCAAAGGATGACAACATATTAATGCCTTAGCTATCTCATTTGCCACCCAAGACAAGGGTTTATTAAGGTGGCAGAGCCCAGTAATTGCATAAAATGTAAAGCTTTACTCCCAAAGGTTCAACTCTTCTCCTTAACACACATGTATATAATTCACTTTCTCCTCTTAATCATCCTAATCTTCTTAGCCATGCCATTTCTTGCATATTCAAGGCTCTGCGGTCAATACTCGTCACACACATGCACACTTACACACGCACACACACACACACACACACACACACACATTCCTTGGCTTCTTTTTTTTTTTTTTTTTTTTTTTGTCTTTTTGAGACAGGGTCTCGCTATGCAGTTCAGGCTGGCTTTAAGCTCACTTTGTAGCTCAGGCTGGTCTCGAACTCACAACAATCCTCCTGCCTCAGCCTCCCGAGTGCTGGGATTACAGGCATGCGCCACCACGCCCGGCTTCTTGGCTTCTTTATGGTGGTCTGCTCCCCGTAATTTCCAGTCTTTCCTCTGAGTCTTCATTTTCATCTTCTCTTACTAAAAGCATGTCAGTCCACACATAATCAGTCTAGGAGGGGATCTAACAGCAGGGTGGCCAGATTCCCGCAAATGCTAGGAAGCATGTTTATCTTCTCATGAGCGAACCATCCCAGGATGAAAAAATGAAGTCCTTGAGAATGTCATGCTCCCACCACCCATTTACCTATTCATTTTACCACCACCTTCGATCCTGGCTTTAATCACCGTTTTCAGGTTGAAAGTGGTGGTCATTCAGTTCCATCGTTGCTCTACACTTGTCAGCTTCTATCTTCCTGTCCAAAAAGGCCTCAGTCTTGCTGCATTCTGAAGGCAGTTTCTGTACAAGTCAGTTTCTTAGCTGCAACTGCTTAAAAGCTATTGTTGCTCCCCATCTGAGTGCTAGAATGTTACAAGTATAGAATACACAATGAGTAATCCTCATTCAAAATGATTTTTCCTATATTATACTTACTGTGAGCCTCACTACCAGGGAAGATAAAATTTCACATGTACACATGTAGTATCCCAGCCTTTAGGAGGCTGAAGCACGAGGAGCACTATGAGTTTGAACCAGCCTGGTCTACACAATAAGTTTAACACAACTCTGAACTACTTAATGAGACCCTATCTCAGAGAATCAAAATTTAAAGGAAGATTTCAACTCTAATTTTTAAATGGTTTAATATTTACTACATGCCAGTCCCTTATATAAGTATAAATTATTTCAAATCTAATTCATAAAAATATTTTAGGTGTGGAGATTATTTTCTTCATATTACAGATGAGAGAACTGACAAAATATGTCATAGCTAATAAACTAAAGAGATAGGATATAAATACATATCCTTTTATTTTATTTTTAAAGAATACAAAATAGTGATAGAGGGCCAGCCAGATAGCTCAGTGGATTAAGTGCCTGCTTAGGCAGAGGCAAGAACCAGAGTTCCATCCCCAGCATGTCATGCTGGCCCTGCCCCCAGGATGTGCTGAGACAGCAATTGAGTCTGGGATTGGTGGCACATGGCTGTAATCCCAGCATTTAAGAGACTGAAAACAAGAGACTATGAGTCTGATCTATATAATGAGACTCTGTAGACCATGTACTAAATACATAAAAAAACAAAATAAAACAAAAAAGTGATAGAAAAAGCATTAGAAGTGATACAAAATAAAACAAAAAAGTGATAGAAAAAATATTAGAAGTGATACAAGATTTCACTAAACAAAGTGGAAGGAATTCAACAATAGTTACTCTATAACATGACACTATCTTTAAATTAGTTGTTCAAATTATCAGATATAAACATTTAAGATTTGCTTAAAGAAAAAAATAGCAAACAAGTAATAACAAATTTAAAAGAGGAAAAAAAATTGAGGATTAATTGCTGCTTTCAAAAGGCTAACAAAATTACAATATGATTATTCAAACTATTCCGCATATGTACCTAAATATACTTTTCCTTTTTTTCCTTTTCTTCATCTTAGTTTTTTCTTCCCTTTGAACAATTTCTTTCCTTTTCACAGTATCTGTTCTACCTTTTAGATTTTCTTTTTTTTATTTTTTAATTAATTATTTATGTTTTTATTTAGTGTGGATCTTTTAAATTTTCTTTACTCTTCCTGGCTCTCT
This sequence comes from Ctenomys sociabilis, assembly GCA_004027165.1. Classification (NCBI taxonomy): domain Eukaryota; kingdom Metazoa; phylum Chordata; class Mammalia; order Rodentia; family Ctenomyidae; genus Ctenomys; species Ctenomys sociabilis. Next base: position 26,790 of record PVKA01021654.1, read on the forward strand.
CACTAGTGAGATGATACAATGTTTGCACACATCAATCTGATTTATTTCACTTGTCAATATAGTCTCTAACTGCATCCATTTATCTACAAAAGCTTTGTGTTTATCTTTTTTATAGTTGAATAATACTCCATTTTGTAAAAACACCATGTCTCTTCTTTCTTTCTTTCTTTCTTTCTTTCTTTCTTTCTTTCTTTCTTTCTTTCTTTCTTTCTTTCTTTCTTTTTGTTGTTGTTCTTTGTTTTGGCCAGCTGAGCCCACCCTAATGGTGGGTGGGGCTGGCTCAGCATGTGGTTCCGAGGATCAAACCTTAGTCCCCTGCACCTGCGTAAGCTTACCTAAGCAGGCTCTTTAGGCTGCTGAACTAACTTGCCAGCCCAGAAAAATATTGTCTTTTTTATTGGTTCCTCAGTTGATGGGCATTAGGGTTGATTCCAAGATTAACTATGACAAATTGTGCTGTTATAAGCATGGGTGCATGCATATCACTGTAGTATGATGACTTTAGTCCCTTTGGAAAAATACCTAGGAGGGGAACAGCTGCCTCGAATGACACCTTCAGTCTTAGCTTTTTGAGGAATCTCCATACTGATTTCCCTAATAATTGTATCAGCCTGCACTTTCACTAATAGTGGAAAAGGGTTCTTTTTTCCCCCACAGTCACTCCAGCATTTGTTATTAGTTGACTTCTTGGTGATATCCATTCTTCCTGGCATAAGATGGTATCCCAGTGTTGTTTTGATTTCCATCTCTTGAATGACCAATGATGTTGAACATTTTTTCATAGATTTATTTTCCCTTTGTATCTCTTCATTTGTGAGGTGTTTTTTCATCTCAGATACCCATTTTTGGATTGGGTCTTTGAATTTTGGAGCCCTAGTTTTTTTTGTTGTTGTTGTTTTTGTTTTGTTTTGTTTTTTATTCTTTCTATGTTCTAGGTAGGAGTCCTTTGTTTGACAGTCTGTGATAATTGTCTCCCACTTAGTGAGTTTTCTTTTTACTCTGTCGGTGATTTCTTTTGATGTACAGAAACTTTTCAAAGAGATGAGATCCCAGTTGTTGATTCTTTCAAGTATTTCTGATGGAGTTTGATTTTTGTTCATGAACTCTTTACCTACCCCTATGTCCTTAAGGCTTCTATCTATTTTCTTTTCCAGAAGATTTAGTGTTTCATTTTAATATTTAAATCTTTGATCCATTTTTACTGTAGTTTTGTGCACAGTGATAGGCATGGATCTATTTTAAGCATTCAGCGATTGGAAAAGCCAGTATATCCAGCATCATTTATTAAAGAGGCTATCTTTCTTCCAGTGAACATGTTTGATCCCTTCGTGAAAGATAAGGTGTCTGAGTGTGCTTGCAGTTGTGCTATATCTTCTAATCTGTTCCATTGATCCTCAGGTCTGCTTTTATGTCCTTACCATGATGATTTTTATCACAGTAGCTTTGAAGTATAATTCCAAGTCAGGGACTCTGATGCCTCCTGCCTTTCCTCCATTGTTTGCTGTTCTAGGTCTCTTCTGATTCCCTATGAACTTTAAAAATATTTTTTCTAGATCTTTGAGGTGTATACTAGTGGCATTTTAATTGGGATTGCATTGAATATATATAACAATGTTGGGAGTGTGACCATTTTCACAATATTGGTTTTCCTATCCAGGAGCAGGAATATCTTCCAATTTTTTTGAACTCTTTGATCTCTTTTTTCAGAGTGCTATAATTTTCATTTTATAAATATTTTACTTTCTTTGGGAGATTGATTCCTAAGTAATTCACTTTTGGGCATTGTTATTGTGAAGGGCATGTTTTCCATAACTTCTCTCTCAGTGTGTTCATTTTTTGTGTATAGAAATGCTACTGATTTTTGAGTGTTAACTTTGCATCCCACTATACTACTGAACTTGGTGATTAAATCTACAAGTGTCTTAGAGGAGTTTGGGGGTCTTCTATGTACAATATCATATCATTTTCAAATAATGATAATTTCACTTCTTCCTTTACTATCATTATTCTTTTTATTTCTTATTCTTGTCTAATTGCTCTGGTCAATGTTTCCAGAACTATATTGAAAAGGAGTGGTGGCAGTGGACATCCTTGTCTTGTTCTTGATTTTAAAGTGAAGGCTTTCAATTTTTCCCACTAAATATAATATTGGTTATTGACTTGTCATAGATGGCTTTTATCAAATTGAGATAAAGACCATCTATTCTGATTTTCTGTAGTGTTTTGATTGTGAATGAATGAATTTGTCAAAAGCTTTTTCTGCATCTAGTGAGATGATCATGTGAGTTTTCTTTTTGGCTCTATTGATGTGATGTATTACATTTATGGTTTTGTGTATATTGAAGCAGCTTTATAGTCCTGAGATGAATCCCAGTTGGTCGTGATGTATAATCTTGATGATTTGCTGCATTCTGTTTGCTAGTATTTTATTGAGAATTTTTCCTCAATTGATGGTTTTTCCTCAATAAAATACTTTCGTTAGGGAGACTGACCTTCAGTTCTCTTTTTTGGTTGGGTCCTTCCCTGGTTCTGGTATCAGGGTAATACTTGTCTCCTGAATGAGTTTGGGAGAATTGCTTCCCTTTAGTCTGAGAAGAGTTTGTCCTCCCTAAATTTCTTGTAGAATTCAACTGTCAGTCCATCAGGACCTGGGATTTTCTTTGTTGGCAGGTTTTTCATTACATTTTCAATTTCATTGCTTGATATTCAGTTACTCATAATTTTCATATGTTCTTGACTTAGCCTTGGTAGTTCATATGTATCCAGGAATCTGTCCATTTCTTCTGTATTTTCTTTTCTAGGAGAGTAAAGATTTTGGAAATAGGTATTGATAATTTTCTGAATTTCTATAGGGTCTGTAGTGATTTTACCCTTTTCATCCCTCATTGCATGAATTTGAATTTTTCTTTCCTTTTTTTTTTAATGTGGTTGGCCGGAGGTTTATCAGGTTTATTTATTCTTTCAAAGGAACAACTTCTTGACTCATTAATTCTTTTTATTATTTTCTTAGACTCCATTGCATTTATTTCTGCTCTGGTCTTTATAATTTTCTGCCTCCTTTGGGCTTTGGGCTTGACCTTCTCTTCTTTTGCAAGGAGTTTGAGTTTCAACATAAGATTGCATATTTGGGATTCTTCTGTTTTCCTGATGTGAGAATGTATCACTATAAATTTCCCTCTTAAGACAGCTTTCATTGCATGCCACAGGCTTCAGTAGGTATTTCTGCATTTTTATTTGATTGTAAATATCATTTAATTACTTCTTCAATTTCATTCATGACCCATTGTATGTTCAGGAGGGTATTACTTGGTTTCCACATGTTTCTAGAGTTTTTGCTGTTCCTTTTGTCAATAATTTCCCGTTTCATTTTACTATGGTCAGATAATATGCATGGGATAATTTTGATTCCTTTGCATTTACTCAAGCATGTTCTGTGTCCTATGTTCTATGTTTCAGTATGCCCCATGTGCAGCTGAAAAAAAAAATGTGTATTCTGATGCTTTTAGATGGAACACTTTGTAAAGCTCTACTAAGTCCATTTCTTCACAATTTCAGTTTAGTTATGTTATTTCTTTTTTTCATTGTTTGCATGGTTGATCTCTTTTTTTAAAAAATATATTTAGGACAGGGTCTACAGGGTCTCACCATGTAGATTGGACTCAGTGATTCTCCTGTTTTCAGCCTCCCAAGAGCTGAGAGTACAGGCAGGCACCACTATGCCCAGTTTCAATCAGTGTCTCAATGCGCCTCAGGGGTAGGCCTGGCAAGGCACATTAAGATCAAACCCTGGCCACTGTGCTCTGCCTCAGCAGGTGCTTCAACCTGCTGAGCTATCTGGCCAATCCTCGGCTGATTTCTTTTTGTCAATGGGATGTTAAAATCCCCCAATGCAATTCTGTTATTGCTCATTAGATTTTTCATGTCTGTTAAATTTTGTTTTATATAATGGTATGCTTCTACATTGGATGTGTATAAATTTATAATAGTCTCTTCCTCTTGCGTTTTTCCCCTAACATGTAGTGACCTTCTTCATCTCTTTTAATCACACAAAACTCTCAGAACATGTGCATTAAGAAATGATCATTTTAGGGTGGGAACTCCCACAACACAAATGATATGCCACAAGTACATATGTAATAAAATTTGGCCTTGAACATGAGAATTGAACAATTTTTTTTTTTGGCTGAACCATGAATGATTTAAAGTATGAAGCATAAGCCGAGCGTGGTGGCACATGCCTGTAATCCCAGCACTCGGGAGGCTGAGGTAGGAGGATTGTTGTGAGTTCGAGACCAGCCTGAGCTACAAAGTGAGCTTACCACCTTTGACAGGTGTAGACAAAGGAAGGGGTATAGAAAGAAAAAATCATGATGTGAGTGTATAGACAGTACAGTTGGGATAGATAACACTGTGCTTCTACATAATCCTATGAGAGGCAAGATTTGCACTGATGGTGGTTGGACAGGATATTATGTCCGCTTCTAGTACTATGGTCATCCACTAGGAAAATAATTATTGAATTTTTGACATAATTCAGGTATAAAAAATAAGATAAGTAAACAGCTACACTCTTAATTTACTGATAAGAGACATCTGCTACAATAATGTCTGTAAGTATAATATCATGTATGCACTTTGTATGATACCAAAACAGTATGAAAACAGTTTGCAATGTATTAATTTATCGAATCTGTCTTGTTAAGGTGTCATAAAACTGTCTGATTGATATTTGTACTTCAATAAAATAAAAAATAAACTGAAAATAAAAAGAAAATGTATGTCACAGAAGTGAATTTCTGGTTTCTACATGTTACATTTAATGTTCCCTTTTTAACTTACAGTTACTTTTTTTCACTAAGTGTTATGATATACTATAATTGCAAGCCTTGAGAATCACTTATCATTGCATCTTTAGAAAATATATAAAAGATTATCTCTGGATGGTAAAATTATAAATTTTTGTCTTTTTTTCTTTGAGATTTTTGGCATTGAACATGAATTATTTTTGTAATTAAAAGGAATAAGTTTTATGTTATGAAGAGATAAGACAAAGAAGTATAGATTAGGAAGAATCAAGAGAATTATTTTTGATATGAATATATAAATTTCATACCAGCCTACAAACCCAAGAAGCATAATTGGTAACAAAAATCCAGATGTCTGTGTTTCTGCTGCTTAGCTCAGTACAGGGGAGTTTAGGAGTTTGAATTTTTATTTTTGTGTTTCCTTCCAAATTCTGAGACCTTTATTTCCAAGTATATGTATGCACATATGCACATACATATTTATATATATGTAGGTGCGTCATGTCATTCTAAATCTGGCTGAACAAGCAAAACATTTAAATGCATTAAAAATAAATTTCACTGTTGAATATATAAAAAAAAAAAAAAAACAAAGTGAGCTTAAGGCCAGCCTGAACTGCATAATGAGACTGTCTCAAAAAGACAAAAATAAATAAAAAATAAATAAAGTATGAAGCATAATCTCTACTTTGTGGATGTGTGAAACTGTTTGGTGACTTTACAGTACAGGCAACTAAATTGTGAGGACCCTAGGAGAAAGACATAAGGTTGTGTGTGACTGTGTGCAAGTTTCCACTTACATATTGTTATGACTTGTTCCTCTAAAGCCTCATGAAATCATAGATGGGGCTGCCTCAACAAAAGCTAGATCCAGATTGTGTGATTCTGAGATCAAAGGTGCGTGATTACTAAATCAGTCCACTGATTATACATACATGAATGGGAAAAGGGGGCAAATTAAATGAAAAATTTTGAATATGAAAGATAGAGTAGCTTTTCTTCTTCTGGTTCCAGATGCTTAGAAGCCATGGTTTACAATGCAGTTATGGCCAAGTCCAAGAACCATACCACATGCAACCAGTCCCAAAGATGACATCATAAAACCTCAGGCACAAAGACACAAATCTCTAAAAGGGTAGATCCCAAGTTCCTTAGGAATATGTATTTTGCCAAGAAGCATAACAAAAAGGGCTTCAAGAAGATGCAAGCAAACGCACCAAGGCTATCAAGGCCTTCATCAAGCCCAAGGTCGAGCCCAAGATCATCCCAAAGGGAGTAAACCACAGGCTCATTCAACTTCCCTATATTTCCCAGCCCAAGCTTGGGAAGCATACCTGTGCCCACATTGCCAAGGGTCCCAGGCCTTGCTGGCCAAAGGCCTAAGCTCCAGCCAAGGCCTAGCCTCCAGCTTCTGCTCCATCCCAGGTTCCCAAAGGTGCCCAGGCCACCTAAGATATCCAGGCCCCCATGAAGGCTCTACAGTAAAAGCCTCTTATCTGTTGATGTAAAAACATAAGGACTGGTGAGACCCCTGGGGTGTCATCTGTTGGGGGCTGGTATCCTCCTGTGCTCTTTGTACAAATATACCTGAAGCACAGAAAAAAGATAGATAGATAGATAGATAGATAGATAGATAGATAGATAGATAGATAGATAGATAGATAGATGATAGATATAGGGAATTTGTTCTACAAATGTGAAGATACTTAGAAATCAAGTACATGAATGTGTGTTAATCACCTTCCCTTTACCATAAAAGCACACACAAGATAAACTTATAAAGAGGAAAGATTTTGGGGTTAACAATTTTGACACCATCAGGCATAGACAGTTGTCTTCATTGTTTTGGAATCTGTAGCAAAGCAGCACACCTTACAGGAGTACATGGAATTGTGTTAGTCTAGAAGATAGGTGGACAAAGGAAGAGACTGGGGCACACATTTCCATTCAAGACATCCTCCTGGCAATCTAAACCTGCTCACACTAGACAGATATGGGGTTGCCAGTTTGTAATTCCAGAAAAAGGAAATAAAGGCTAAAGCAGGAGGATTGTAAGTTCAAGACCAGTCTGGTCTAGATGGCAAGTTCAAGACCATCCTGGACTACTGTGCATAGTGGGACTCTGTCTCAAAATTATAATAATAGTAATCATAAAAAACAAACAAATGTTTACTGAACCTTTGAAGCATAACTGAGACCAGTATTCCTCAAATTATTCAATGAAATAGAAAGGAAAGGAGTATTTCCAAACTTATTCTACCTTAACCAGAAAAGGATCCAATGAGAAAAGATAACTATAGACCACTTTCCCTGGTGACCATACATACAAACACCTTTAACAAATACTTAAAAACTGAATTTAATAACATATTTAAAAAGGCATACACCCTTGTCAAATTGGTTTTGCTCCAGGCATGGCTGAAAGGATGGCTCAGCACATGCAAATCAATAACCTACACACAAAGATTTTTTTAAAAAAATCACATACTCAATTTCAGTTGACACAGAAAAGGCCTATGAAAAAAACTCAATGTTGTTTCATGATGGAAGCTCTAAAAAAAATAGTTATTGAAGGATCAATCCTAAACATATAAAACACATATGTGATTACTCCACAAGTAATTCTTTCTGAGTGGAGAAATACTGAAAGCATTTTCTCTTAAGACAAGAATGTCCACTCCTACCACTTTAATTCAATTGAGTGTTGTTGTATTTAGTACAGAGTCTACAGGGTCTCACTACACAGATTGAACTTGTAGTGATCCTCCTGTTGTCAGCCCAAGTGTTGGAATTATAGGTGTGCGCCACCACACCTAGTCTCAGTTGCCATCTCAGAGTGACCCAGGTGCCTGCATAGTACATAGGGCATTGAACCCAGATCCCTGTGTCTGCAAGGCAGGCACTTTAATCCACTGTGCTATCTGGCTGGCCCTCAATATGATTCTTAAAATTGCAGCTAAAGCAATTAGATGGAAATAAATAAGTAAAATTATCCTGGTCTATATACTTCGAAGGGCCTAAAGACTTCCCTAGACAAGGCATGTAGAGCTGATAAATAAATTCAGCAAGGTAGGAAAAAAAGATCAACATTAAAGCTCAAGGAAGCAGGGGCTGAGTTCAAGCTAGCAGGAAGCACCACAGCCTTTGTGGGTTGAAAACTCACTTTCTAGACTTACAAACAGAATACAGAAAAGGCATACCTTCAGTGGGACTAAAGGCCTGGGATTGTTGGGATGCTCATTGTCCCGACAGAATTTTACTACTGGCTTCCTGGGTCTATAAACATGGAGCTGGACTCTATCTGACCTTCTGTCTATCAGTTACAGCCGGGACCACCTTAAAATAGACATTTTTTTCCTCTTTTCTTCTTTTTTTTTACTTTTATTCTTATTTTCCAGATTGTTTGTTCTTGTGTTATTTTTTTTTTTTCTTTCTCTATTTAAGGCAGGATCTACGGGGTCTACAGGATCTCACTGTATAGCTCAGAGGGATAATGATTACAGGAATGTGCCACCACACCCAGTCTCAATCACCATCTCAGCGCACCCTGGGGGGATCGAACCCCTGCCACAGTGCTCTGCCTAGGCAAATGTGTTAGTCCCCTGAGCTATCAGGCCAGCATTTGTTCTGGTTTTCGTCTGAGTGTGAACAATAATTCTAGTTTCATTTTAATGTGTTTTTTGTTTGTTTTGCTTTATTCTGCTCTTGGTTCTGTTTCTTCCTTTCTTTTTTTTTTCATGTATTTTTATTGAGAAACAAATAGCAATGACACTTTCAAAACTGATTGATAAGGCAGTTTCAGTAATTAATATGTTGTACATTGTTATCTTCATAGTGGTTAATCATAGTACAAGAGGCAGAAAGGATATCCTATCTTAACACTATTAGTACAAATCTTCATTCTCATTGAATTAAGTGAAAGTAGCTATATATCTATTCTAAATATTCTGCATATACAAATACAAAATGGTCCTTCCTTTGTATCCCCCCTTTTTTTTTTTGTTTAGTCCTGTCAAAGATCGACATTTCATTGGCATCTAAATGATATAGGTATGTGAATTCAGCAAAGCAGTGCAACACAGTCCAGCAGTCTACAATACAAGGGGATTATCAGTAGAAGTTGTTGACGTGGGCCTTTCACAGCTCAGTATAGTAATATGGCTTTACTTTATATACCTCATTTTTATACTTTTCTGCTGGATGGATAACACCAAGACAAACAAGACCTATATAACAAGAAATGTAACTTTTACATCTGATACAATCAGTCAAATCCCTTCAGGATTTATCCTGAAACCCTGTACTGCACTTCGTAGATCCTTTGTCAGTGTCAGCCATGTGGATGAGTGACGGGCATTGCTTGACCAATTTGCTCTCTGTGAAAGTCTGAGAGAATGTTTGCTCTCCATGTGATTTTCCTTAGGCACACTATACATCATCGATCACATTCCTCTGTGATCCCATAATCTCCTTCATCAGTAAATTTGGGACACAACTGAGTTGCATGATGCTACAGTATAGGTTTTCCTATGTCCTGAGTCTTCACTGAGCTTGAAAGGCTAGGGCCAAAATATTGGCTGACCTTGAAGCCCTTCCTTTCCTCTAACTTTTGATCTGCAAATGGAAGTTGTTAATACTTCAGAAAAGAAGCTGATTATTACCCTGCAACATATTCAGTTTGGTTTATCCTAACAATCACTCTGAATATCAAACATCTTAGGCATAACATGGACAGGTATTTTCCATGAAGAATTGATATGTTAAATTTTAAATTCCTGCAGAATATGACAAAAAATAACTTTAAAAAATAGGAATTACATGGAAATTTAGAAATCTAACTATATGCAGCATTGTAGCAAGACAGCCCTGTGACATTTTTATTGTTGAGTATTTTTTCATTTATTAACTTTTATTAAAAAAACAATTTTACTTGAGTGACACTACAGTAATAAGTGGTATGTCATGACAAGCAGTACACATATTTTTTTGCAGTACACATTTAGAAAAACAGAATGACAGGCATTTCAAGCATGACACTTCTATTGCACACTGCTATCTTCAGAGCAGTTCCTTGGCTTAGAGGTATCAACATGTCCACTTAGGGTGAGAATCCTACCAATTAAGTGCTAGTTTCAGAGACCTGCTGATGTGTCTCAAGATCATTGCCTTACCCATCTTGCCTTACACATAAATGTATGATTTTGACCCTGTCGTGTTTCCCAGCTTTTTTTTTGCCCTATCCTCATTGTCCAGTCCTCAAGTTCTCACTTTCCTTTAATTGTGTTCTACCTTTCTACTTGTATTTCTTCTTTTGAGTTCTTATACTAGGGAGACTATATGATATTTACATATGTGGGTCTGGTTATTTCCTTATAAGTATATCGTCAAGTGGCATCCACTTAAATATGAAGGCTTCGACTTTATCATTCTTTACACCTGAGTAATACTCCATTGTATAAAAATACCACATCTTTATCAACCATTCCTCATGTGACAGGCGTCTTGGTTGTGTCCAAGATTTGGCTATCGCAAATTGTCCTGCTATAAACATCAGTATACATATATCACTATGATATGATATGACATTTTCAGTTGCTCCAGGAAAATTCCCAGTATAGGGATAGATGGCTTGAATGGGATTTCCAGTTCTAGTTTTTTAAGGAGTCTCCATACTGATTTCCATAATGGTTGCACCAGACTACATTTCCACTAGCAGTGGAGAAGTGTTCCCTTTTCTGCACAGCTTCTCCAATATTTGTTGTTTGTTGATTTCTTCATGATAGCCATTCTTTCTGGGGTGAGATGGTATCTGAGTGTTATTTTCATTTACATTTCATGGATGGCTAGTGACATGGAGCATTTTTTCATATATTTATTCACTTCCTTAATTTCATCCTCTGAGAAGTATATGTTCATCTCAGATGCCCATTCCTGTACTGGGTCTTTAAATTTTGGGGTCCTAATGTTTTTTAGTTCTTTATAAATTCTAGATCGAAGACCTTTGCCTGAGTGCTTATTAGTTAAGACATTTTCGAAATTTGTGGGTTGTCTTTTCATTTTGGTGATAATTTCTTTGATGTGCAAAAACTTCTCAATAAGAAGTGGTTCCAGTAGTTAATTATTTGAAGTATTACCCATGTGATTTGATTTTCTTGTTCATGAACTCTTTGCCTACCCCTATGTGTTCAAGAGTTCCTCCTACTTTTTCTTCTAGGAGATTTAGGGTTTCTGTTTTAACGTTTTGATCTTTAATCCATTTTCACTCTATCTTAGGGCACTGTGATAGACCTGAGTCAAGCTTTAGTTTTTGACATGTAGAGAGTCAGTTATTCCAGCAACATTTGTTAAAGAGGCTATCTTTCTTCCAGTAAACATGTTTGACCCTTTGTCAAAGATCAAGTGGCTGAGTGTGTTTATGGAGGCCTCTGCGTCTTCTATTCTATTCCATTGATCCCCAGTCTATTTTGTTGCCAATACAATGCTGATTTTATCACAGTAGCCTTGTAGTATAATTTCAAATCAGGAATTCTAGTGCCTCCTACCTTCTCTTTGTTGGCCAGGATTGCCTTTGCGATTCTTTCTTTGTTTTTTTTTTTGTTTTGTTTTGTTTTGTTTTTTGTTTTTTGTGTTTTTTTTGTTGTTTTTTTTTTTTTTTTTTTTTTTTTTTTTTTTTTTTTTTTTTTTTTTTTTTTTTTTTTTTTTTTTTTTTTTTTTTTTTTTTTTTTTTTTTTTTTTTTT
>PVKA01021655.1:0-17507 GCA_004027165.1 Ctenomys sociabilis
CTTCCAAAATTGCTGTACAGATTTAATGCAATCCCTATCAAATTGCCACCAACATACCTCCCAGATATAGAGAAATCAATCCTAAAATTTATTTGGAACCACAAACGACCTAGAATAGCAAAGGCAATCTTGGCCAATCAAGAAAAAGCAGGAGGCATCACAATTCCTGATTTGAAATTATACTACAAAGCCACTGTGAGAAATTCAGTTGCTATCATTGCAGCAAGTTTACTTTCGTGATTTTTTTTTTATTGAAGAACAAGTAGCAACGAGACAGTTCCAAATCAAGTCACTAGGACAGATTCAACAATTTATACATATAGATTGTTTTTGTATTAGCCTTCTGTTGCACAAGGTGCATACATGATACTCCATGCACAAATACTATTAGAGCAGATGCCTCTCATCAATGAATTAAGAGAATGTAGCTGCATACCTATCTTTTTTTCCAAAGCTGAATTATAGTACAGTTTCAATAATATACTTTTTATGCTGTTATCCTCCCAATGGCTATCCATGGCGCAAGAAGCGGACAGGATATTCTGTCCAAAAACACTAGTGCATATAATTCTTCTTGTAAACCCATGCCAAAGCACTGCATATATATCCTAATTGTACTGTTTATACAAACACAAAATTGTTCTTCCCCTGCATCCCCTCTTTTGTTTAGTCCTGTCAAAGCTGAGTGTTTCATTGTCATTCAATTATTATAGGTGCCTGAATTCAGCAAATCATTCCAACACAGTCCAGCAGTCCACAATAATAGTGGGTTATCCAAAAAAGTTGTTGACTAGAGCCATGCACAGCTCAGCCCACTATTATGGCCTTATTGTATACACCTCATTTTTATACTTTTCTGCTGGATAGTTAAGATCGAGGTAAAGCAAGACCTATATAACAAAAAAATGTAAGTTTTGTATCTGGTGAGGCCAGTCAAGTCCCCTCAGGGTTTATCCTATAGCCCTGTACCTCACTCTGTAGATCTTTTGTCAGTGTCATCCATGTGGATGAGTCACGGCCATTGCTTGACCAGTTTTCTCTCTGTGAAAGCCTGAGAAAAAGTTTGATGTCCATGCGACTCTCCTCAGGCACACTATGGATCATTGATCACTTTCTTCTGTGGCTCCACAATCTCGTTGATCAGAAAATTTGGGGCACAACTGAGTTCATGATGTTACAGTACTGGCTCTCTTATGTCCTGAGTCTTCACTGACCTTGAAAGGCTAGGGCCAAAATGTTGGCTGATATTGCAGCCCTTCCATTTCTCCAATTTTTGATCTGCAAGCTTAGGTTGTTAACCATCCAGAAGAGAAGGTGATTATTACCCTTCAACATATACAGTAAAGTTTATCCTAAATATCTCAATAAATTGTTTTTATTTGTAGTTTTACCTTTCTATTTGTATTTATTCTTTTGATTTCTTATACTAAGGAGACTACATGATATTTGTACATGTGTGTCTGGTTTATTTCACTTAAGAGTATATGATTAAGTGACATCCACTTAAATATAAATGCTTCAAGTTTATCATTTTTATAACTGAGTAATACTCCTTTGTATAGAAATACCACATCTTTTTCAACCATTCCTCATGTGATGGGTATCTTGGTTGTTTCAAAGATTTGGCTATCACAAATTGTGCTGCTATAAACATAGGTGCACACACATCACTATGATATGATGTCTTCAGTTCTTCTGGGAAAATTTCCAGTAGGGGGATAGCTGGTTTGAATGGAATTTCCAGTCCTAGTTTTGTGAGGGGTCTCCACACTGACGTCCACAATGGTTGTACCAGTCTACATTCCCACCAGCAGTGGAGAAGTGTTCCCTTTTCCCCACATCCTCTCCAACATTTGTTGTTGGTTGATTTCCTTATGATAGCCATTCTTTATGGAGTGAGATGGTATCTCAGTGCTGTTTTAATTTACACTTCATAGATGGCTAGTGATGTGGAGCATTTTTTCATATATTTATTTGCTTCTTTGCTTTCGTCCTCTGAGAAGTGTGTATTCATCTCAGATGCCCATTTCTGGTTTGGGTCTTTAAATACATCCGTGATTTCTAAATTGTTGTATTTTGTTTTCTTTTGGATTTCTCTGGGTGGGATGGAAGATTGTATGCTCCTTCATTTTGGCATTTTTGGAGCTCCCAATACACACCCAGAGTTAGCAGTAGTAGGAGATTAGTGCCTTGTCGGTCAGTAAATTTTCTGCTGCACCAGGGATCAGAGTAGGCCTCAGCAAGGCTCCAACTGTCAATAGCAGTGAGTGCCAAAGCTTCAGTGAGTCAACAGAGCTTCAGTGTAGGTGGTGAGTGTGGACTGGATGCTCCAGGATCCCATGTGCCCTAAGAATCCTCCTCATGTTTTAAAATGTTGGAACAGCCCCAGTATAAGCTCAGTGCCTGAGGGCTGGGAGCCAAGAGTCAGAATGTACCACAGTACCATGGACTTTCCAGAGTCCTCCGAAGTTCTTAAAAGCTTGTACCTGCACCAGCACTGTTTATTTATTTTTTTTAAAGGGAACAACAAATACTGAAAAAAATAAGAAATGATACAGATTTTCACTAAGTAAAATGGTAGGCATTCAACAATGCTTGTTATGTTGCATATTGTTGTCTTCAAATTAGTTGTTCAGATAACTACACAGAAGCATGAAGAACTGGTCAAAAATTATTTAAAAAACAAAAAGAGAGACAGACAAAAAATTAAGCATTGACCGCTCATTTCAATGGACCAGCAGAAATCAGCAGTATAATTATCCAAGCTATAATTATCCAAGCTATCTTATGCATATACACATATATTTTTCCCTTCATTTTTCTTTGTTTCCTATTTCCTTCATCCCAGTTGTTTTTTCCTTTGAACAGTTTCTTACTCCTTCACAGTATCTTTTGTACCTTTCAGATTTTATTTACTCTTTCAGTGTTTCCACTAAGGAGACAATATGATGCTTACACTTGTGGGTCTGATTTATTTTCTTGAGTATACTTTCTGGTTGCATCCATTACTTACAAAAGCCTCAAGTGATAGACAGCTGGGATCTCATCCTTTTGAAAAGTTTCTGCATGTCTAAAGAAATCTTTGATAGAGTAAAGAGAAAATCCATGGAATGGAAAGAGATTTAGCTGACTGTCCCTCAGACAAAAGACTTCTATGTAGAACATATAAATAATTAAAAAAAATCTAAAGACCAAGTAAAAAAAACGAGCATCTGAGATGAGTATACAATTCTCAGATGAAGAAATACAAATGGCAAATAAATATGTGTAAAAATGATTATTATCAAGAGGTCAACCAATAACGAATTCTGGGGGGGTTGTGTGAAAAAAGAAACATTAAGTCTTGTAGTTTCTTGTCCAACACCTGAAACAATCTATGGTGAATTGTGAGCACTGAAGGGCTTGCTTGGCTCCTCCCCTATGGTACTTTTAGTGCTCACAGCTCCCAAATTATCTCTTGGGCCTGCTTTGCTACCTCCTTGAAAGTTTCCTAAGATGGCCCACTTTCCTAGCTTTTTCAAATTTATGGGGTCTGCATTGTGATGTACTGCCCTATCAGGGGCACACTGCCTGGCCTTCTAAGCCTTCTGCTATCAGGGTACACACCACCTTTAACTCATAATGCTTACATTTTCCATGCACCTAAAATCAGAGCCACATGTATAATGCCAATGTCTATTGCCAGCTGGAGCAGTAGCCAGGTTTCTTGCCCTCTTAGCTGCAGGGGTCAAGTGTCTTGACTGTTAAGCACTTTGAATCTCTATGCTGTTGCCATTCTGGAACATGTGATGTGTGGCTTTCTTCCTAAAGAAAACACTTTCTCCTTTGCCATTTTGTAATTGCAGAAAGTGGAGATCTGCTATGTCTTGTGATGCCCTCAGTCCATCTTTTTTATTCTTCTGTTCTCTCTCAGAATCTGAGATTTCTTTAGCTCTATCTTTGTCATTCAAAATTATACTGAAGCTTCCTTCTGGCCAAACTAACATTTTAAATTATTCTGATGGGCTTTTTGCTCTTGATTTTCAACACAGATCTATATAAAAGCCTTCAACAATAGCCATGCTATCTCCTCAATATTTGGCTGCCTTGAAATTTCTTCTGCCAGATTAATGACTACTGTCATTGATCCCAGTCCCAGGCAAAGTCTCAGAACATAAGCAAAATGTAGACTGACTTTCTTCCAAGCCTATATATGCTTCCAATAGCATATATTATCTGGACTCAACCAACCAGTGCATCCTTTCCTGCCAGCAGAAACTCCCTGAGCCTGGTCTTTACCAGTTTTCTGGTCTTTTGAGCTCTTACCAGAATCTCCTATACAGAACAACCTAAGTCATCCTTCCTCTATTCTTTCTGAAAACACCTCTAAATATTTCCAAACTCTTTCCACAAGCAATTCCCAAAGGCTCTTGAACCATAAGGTAAGGTATAGTCTCAACAATGATGCCCCTTTTTGGTATCAAAGTCTGTCTTGGTTACCTTTCTCTCCTTGCTGAGAGCAAATACCCAGTACCTAAGGTTAATGTAGGAAAGGCTTATTTAGCTACCGTGTGTGGAACTTTCAGTCTGTAATCAGCTGGTTAAAGGGCAGGGTGGGATGGTACAGGGGCAGCATTTTAAGGGGCAGCACTTCAAGGTGACATAAGATAGAAAAAACAAGAGCAAAAAAGGAGGCAGTGTTTCTTTCCTTATATTGTAAACAGGCTACTCCTTGTCCCAGGGCAGGTATAGCACACCATTTCTGTTCTCTCCTCTTGCACAGGATGAGGATATCTACAAAGTAAGGACATTGGCTCTCTGCTGAGTAGATTAACTAAGCCTCCAAAGTTCTCAAGTTGACCCAATGTATCATCCATTACAATAGCCCAGGATGCTCAGAAACTATTCCTAGTCATATCTTTTTGCCAATGCTGCCCACTGGCATCATTTTAGTTTCCCTCTTTCTGGCATGTTTCCAACTGAGTTATGTTGTGATTTAGCCATATTTATTGGTCAGGTATGCAGCAGAACAAGTGAGTATAGATGCTAAAGAAGGGTGTTTATTTGCACAAGTGAAATCTCTACATTATTTTTAAGTAATAAAAGAGAGTCCAAACTTACCTGGGAGGATAGAGATATTTCTGCAGGCATAAAGTGAAAGAAATTGTGTGATTCACACTTCTAGACCATCAGTGCCATAGGCAGTGTAAGTTTTCAGGTTTGTCAATTCTTTTGACACTTCTGCCTTGTAACCATGCAAATCTCAGTGTGTTTCACTGGTATGATCATTTGGCGTCTATCTTTATCCCTTTCCTAGGGTTAGAGGATGTCATGCAACACATTAAGGCCTTAACTATCTGTACTCAGTAGATCTTAAACAACCTGGAGGCTGGTTTCTCTCTCCTGAATAAAGAAATAAAATTAATGAGGCCAGCTGTCCTCCAAAATATGATAGCATTAGACATTCTAACAGCAGCACAGGGGGTACTTGTGCAGTTATGAAAGCTGAGTGTTGTGTGTACATTCCTGATCCTTCTGCTAATGTCTCAATAGTTGTTCAAGATAGTAGATGATAGGTTAATGACATGTCAGATTATGAAATTCCTTAGACCTTTTTATCTTCTTTGTGGAAAGCTTTTACTGGCCCTTCCTGTATTTATCAACAAGATAATTACAAATATAGCCAAAGATGTTTTCTACATCTTTGGCTATATTTGTAATTATCTTGTTGATTTTATTACTTGTCCCGTGCATTCTTGACTCTTTCTGTGGCCTTGTTTCCTCCAGAGTAGAGCTGTAAGTTTATCCAAGACAAGAACACCTGGCATGTATTGAGGGCCTTTAGATAGACTCTGTGGAATCTCAACTATGACCCTCTTCAAGGGGAAGTAGCTGATTGATCTTTGACACTTGCCTCCTCAGAGGGAATATTATAGATAGGTAAGTTAGGTACAAATATTGTAGGCAGTGAGACATGGCTGAACCCTTGAGAGGTCAGTGCAGAAGACCACTGTGATTGGAGGAGCGTTTACTGAAGGCCAGGTTTCTAGAACAAGTGGAACTACTCACCTATATACTTTCCCTAGGGATGAACAGCAGTGATTGTTTTTCTAAGCACATACCCATCACCTTGGGGTGAAGGACCAAACCTTAACCTACCCCTTCCTTGTTTATCTCATGTACATTTGCTATGTGACTTGTTTTCCCATTCAGTCTCCATTTAATCGACATTGTTCTAGCGATGATACTTGTTGCAATCTTATTGGCTGACCATAGTTTTGTTCTACTTCATATCCATCCTGTGATTTTCCTTTGGATAGGTATTGCCTAAGCGACTATACTTGTAATCCTACTTATTTGGGAATATGAGCAATATTTCCAGTGTCTGTCTGTTTTCTGCAAGACTATATTTTCAGCATGTAAAATAGAGCCTGGCATATAGTGTGAACTCCAGAAACATTTGTTAAGAAAATGAGTGTCACTCTCCAATTCACAGATTCTGATATAGATGAAGTACAGTTATCACCCCATGAGTCAGAATTATTTCTTATAAGCAAGATTTGCATTGGGTAGAAGAGCCATCAAGTTGGGTTTACTGGATATCAATGTTAACAGAATTAGTATTTACCAACTAGTGTTAAAGTGAAAAACAATCCAATTACAGGGGTATGCCACCATGCCTGATCTTTGGGGGAGCACAGCATGAATACTGGGGATCCACCTCTAGTTCTAGGGCTTGGCAAGCAGGCACTAGACTGCTGAGATAACTCCTCAGCTCATTTCCCTATGTTTTAATGGGTAACAACCTCACTATGATGTGTAGCAGCTAAGCTCTGATATTTAAGTAGTGGAGAGTGGTTTCTAATGTGATGTGTAGGACAATTATTCAGGTGACTGGACTCTAGTTAAGCAGAGAAAGAAATGCTGACCTGGTATTCCTTTATTTATTCAAATTTATTTTTTATTTTATTGAAGTACAAATATCAATCAGACAGTTTTAAGACACCTTAACAAGACAGATTCGATAAATTAATACATTGCAAGCTGTTTTCGTAATGTTTTGGTATCGTACAAGGTGCATACATGATATTATACTTACAGACATTATAGCAGATGTCTCTTATCAGTAAATTAAGAGTGTAGCTGTTTACTTATCTTATTTTTTAATACCTGAATTATATCAAAAATTCAATAATTATTTTCCTAGTGGATGACTATAGTACTAGAAGCTGACATAATAGCCTGTCCAACCACCATCAGTGCAAATCTTGCCTCTTATAGGATTATGTAGAAGCACAATGTTATTTAGATCAACTGTACTCTCTATACACACACATCATGATTTTTTCTTTCTATACCCCTTCCTTCATCTACACCTATCAAAGGTGGGCACTCTATTGTCATTCAACTAACCTAGGCACTTGAACTCGACACTACAATCCAACACAGTCCAGCATTCCACAACAATAGTGAGTTATTCAAAGAAGTTGTCGACCATAGCCATTTACAGCTCAGCTTAATATTATGGCCCCGCGATCCATACTTCATTTTTATACTTTTCTGCTGCATGGTTAAGATCAAGATAGAGCAAGACTTATATACCAACACATGACCTTTGTATTTCTTAAGTGGTCAGTGAAGTCCTCTCAAGGTTTATCTTGTAGTCTTATACATTATTCTGTAGATCCTTTGTCTGTGTCATCCATGTGGATGAGTCACACCCAATGCTTGACCAGTTTGCTCTCTGTGAGAGCTTGAGAAAAAATTTTCTCACCATGTGACTCTCACCAGGCACACTATAGAACTTCACTCTCTTTGCTCTGTGGCTCCATAATCTCCTTGTTCAGAAAATTTGGAGCTCAACTGAGTTTCATGCTGTTGCAATACAGGTTCTCCTACATCCTTAGTCTTCGCTGACCTTGAAAGGCTAGGGACAAAATGTTGGCTGGTGTTGTGGCTCTTCTATTTCTCCAACTCTGACTTGTGAACTTAGGTTGTTAACCATCCAGAAGAAAAGATGATTAGTATCCTGCAGCATATGCCATTCACTTTGCCTTATCTGATTCAATTGATTTTAGTTGTTGTACGTTTCCTTTTGAATTTCTGCTTTTCGCGTCGTATACTAGGGAGACTATACAATATTTACACATGTGTGTCTAGTTTATTTCACTTATGAGTATATGTTCAAGTGGCATCCACTTCAGTATAAATACTTCAAACTTATCATTCTTAATAGCTGAGTAATACTCCATTATATAGAAATACCACATCTTTTTCAACCATTCTTCATGTGATGGACATCTTCATTGTTTCCAAGATTTTTCTATCACACATTGCACTGCTATAAACATAGGTACACATATATCACTATGATACAATGTTTTCAGATCCTTTGGGAAAATTCCCAGTAGGGGGATAGCCAGCTTGAATGGGATTTCTAGTCCTACTCTTTTGAGGAGTCTCCACACTGACCTCCCCAATGGTTGTACCAGTCTACATTCCCACCAGCAGTGACGAAGCGTTCCCTTTTTTCCACAACCTCTCCAACATTTGTTGTTGGTTGATTTCTTTTTGATAGCCATTCTTTCTGGAATGAGATGGTCTCTCAGTGTTGTTTTTATTTGCATTTCATGAGTGGCTAGCGATGTGGAGCATTTTTTCATGTACTTATTTGCTTCTTTGCTTTCGTCCTCTGAGGAGTGTGTATTCATCTCAGATGCCCATTTCTGAATTGGGTCTTTAAATTTGAGGGTCCTGTTATATCTTAGTTCTTTATATATTCTAGACAGTAGTCCTCTGTCTGATTGCTTATTAGTTATGATTTTTTCAAAATTTGTGGACTGTGTTTTCACTCTGTTGACAATTTCTTTTGACATGCAGAAGCTCCTTAAGAAGAGTTGATCCCAGTTGTTGATTCTTTCAAGTGCTTCCCATGGGAATATATGTTTGTTCATGAACTCTTTACCTACCCCTATGTCTTCAAGAGTTCCTCCTACTTTCTCTTCCAGGAGATTGTTTCTGTTTTAATGTTTAGATCTTTAATCCATTTTGACTTTAGCTTAGTGCATGGTGATAGAGCTGGGTCAAGTTTTATTTTTCGGCATGTAGAAAGCCAAGTTTTCCAGCACCATTTGTTAAAGAGGCTATCCTTCTTCCAGTAAGTATAATTGGCCCTTTTGTTGAAGATCAGATGGCTGAGTGTGTTCGCAGATGCTTCCGCACCTTCTAATCTATTCCATTTATCCTCAGGTCTATGTTGTTGCCAATACCATGTTGATTTTATCACAGTGGCTTTGTAGTATAATTTCAAGTCAGGAATTGTGATGCCTCCTGCCTTGTCTTTATTGGCCAAGATTGCCTTTGCTATTCTAGGTCATTTGTGGTTCAAAATAAATTTTAGGAATGATTTTTGTATGTCTGGGGGGTATGTTGATGGCAGGTTGATAGGGATTGCATTAAATCTGTACAGCAATTTTGGGAGTATGGCCATCTTCACGATGTTGGTTCTTCCTATCCAGGAGCATGGAATATGTTTCCATTTTCTGAAATCCTTTATAATCTCTTTTCTTAGGGTGTTGTAATTTTCCTTGAAAAGATCTTTGACTTCCTTGGTTAAGTGAATCCCAAAGTATTTCATTTTCCGCTGTGCTATTGTAAAAGGTATTGTTTCTATTGTTTGCCTTTCAGTGTGCTTGTTATCTGTGTAGAGGAATGCTATTGACTTTTGAATATTGATTTTGTATCCTGCTATGCCACTGAATTTCCATATCAGTTCTAGTAGTTTTCTGGTGGAATTCTTGGGGTCTTCCAAGTAAAGTATCATGTCATCTGCAAATAGTGATAATTTAACTTCTTCTTTTCCTATTCTTATTCCCTTTATTTCTCCCTCTTTTCTAATGGCTGTTGCTAAGGATTCTGAGACTATATTGAATAGGAGGGGTGATAGAGGACATCCTTGTCTTGTACCTGATTTATGAGTGAAAGATTTCAGTTTTTCCCCGTTTAGAATTATAAGAGCTTTTGGGTTGTCATAGATGGCTTTTAACAAGTTAAGATAGAGTCCATCTATTCCAATTTTCTGTAGGGCCTTGAACATGAATGAGTGTTGGACTTTGTCAAAGGATTTCTCTGCATCAATTGAGATGATCATGTGGTTTTTAGATTTCAGTCTATTAATATAGTGCATTAAATTTATAGATTTTCAAATATTGAACCATCCTTGCCTCCCTGGGATGAATCCTACCTGGTTATGGCGTATGATCTTCTTGATGATTTGCTGTATTCTATTTGCCAGGATTTTGTTGAGTATTTTTACATTTGTGTTCATGAGAGAGATTGGCCTGTAGTTCTCCTTTTTTGTGTGTCTTTCCCTGGTTTTGGAATCAGTATTATACTTATCTCCAGAAATGATTTTGGGAAGACGTTTTCCTTTTCAACTTCATGGAAGAGTTTGTGGAGTGTGGGGATTATATCTTCTATAAATTTCTTGTAGAAGTCAGCTGTAAATCCAGGAGGACCTGGACTGTATTTTGTCGGTAGGCTTTTTATTACGTTTTGTATTTCGTTGACTGTTATCGGCTTATTGAGAGTTGTTATATCTTCTTGATTCAGTTTTGGTAATTTGTACCTTTTGAGGAATCCATCCATTTCTTTTGTCTTCTCTTCTGTGAGAGTAAAGATTCTCGAAGTAACTATTGATAATCTTCTGATTATCTCCTGGGTCTGTGGTGATTTCACCCTTTTCATTTCTAATCGCTTGTACTTGAATTTTCTTTTGCATCTTTTTGATGAGGTTGGCAAGAGGCTTATCAACTTTATTTAGTTTTTCAAAGAACCAACTTTTTGATTTGTGTATTCTTTGAACTGTTTTTTTCATCTCAATTGAGTTAATTTCTGCTCTAATCTTTATGATTTCTTCCTGTCTTTGTGCTCTGGATTTTGTTTGCTGTTCTTTTTCTAGTTGTTGGAGGTGCAACATTAGGGTGCTAATTTGTTCCCTTTCTGTTTTCCTAATGTGTGAGTTCATAGCTATTATTTTCCCTTTAATAACTGCTTTCATCGCATCCCATAAATTCCGTTGAGTTGTACTTGAATTTTCATTGAATTGTAGATATTGTTGAATTTCTTCTGCAACCCATTAATTGCTGAGTAGGATGTTGTTTAGTTTCCATGAATTTAGTGGGTTTTTCTGGTTTCTTTTGTCATTTATTTCCAGTTTCATTGCATTGTGGTCAGATAGTATGCATGGGATAATTTCTATTTTCTTACATATACTTAGGCATGACCTCTAGAGTAGTATGTGGTCTATTTTGGAAAATGACCCATGTGCAGTTGAAAAAAATGTGTATTCTGCCTTGTTTGGGTGGAACACTCTGTATATGTCCACCAGGTCCATTTGTTCCAAGCTCTGGTTTAATTCTGCTACTTCCTTGCTAATTTTTTGTCTGATTGACTATCTTTTTGAGGAAAGGGTGTGTTAAGATCTCCTGTTAAGACTGTGTTCTTAGACATTAAGTTTTTCATATCACATAAGATTTGTCTTACATAGTTGGGTGCTCCTGTGTTTGGTGCATAAATATTTATGAGTGTTACTTCTTGCTCTTGAATTTTTCCCGTGACCAATATATAGTGGCCTTCTATGTGTCATTTGATCATTCTTGGTTTGAAGTTGACTGTCTGAGAACAGAATTGCTACTCCTGTTTTTTTTCTGAGGGATTGGGTCATGTAATACTGTTTTCCATCCTATGACTTTGAGCCTATGAATGTCCTTTTGAGTTAAGTGTGTTTCTTGTATACAGCATATTGTTGGGTTTTGTTTCCTAATTCACTGTGCCAGTCTTTTTCTCTTAATTGGAAAATTGAGTCCGTTTACGTTGATGGTTATAATTGAAATGTGCTGACTTATGCTTGTCATGATATTTACCTGGTGTTGTTTATTCTTTTGTAACCTGTGTTTAATTGACTGTCCTGTTTAGTGGGTTCCTTCCACTCTCATTCTTGGAGTTCTTGTCATTGTGGTCTCTCTCTAGAACACTTTTCAGCAGCCTGTGAAGGGATGGCTTTGTCATCATGAAATTCTTTAGTTGTTCTTTGTCGTGGAAGTATTTCACTTCTCCATGAAACTTGAAAGAGAGTTTTGCAGGGTATAATAGTCTGAGCTGGAATTTGTTTTCGTGTGGGACTTGAAGAACTCTGCTCCATGCTCTCCTTGCCTTCCTTGTTTGTGTAGAGAAGTCGGATGTAATTGTGATGGGTTTTCCTTTGAATGTGAGTTGCTTCTTCCCTCTAGCAGCTTTCAGTATATTATTTTTGTGTTGGATTTCTGGGATCTTAACTATTATATGTCTCGGTGTGTTTCTACTTGGGTTGAGGTTATTTGGTGTTCTGTATGCTTCAGTGACCAGAATGTTGGATTGTTTCCTCATATTTGGGAGGTTTTCTGCAACTATTTCTCCCCAAATTCTTTTTATGTCATTTGTATTGACTCCTTCATTCTCATTGATACCAATTATTCTCACATTGTTCATCCTGGCATCATCTTGCAGGTGATGGATTATTTTTTCCTGCATTCTCATTGTTTTTAAGAGATCCTTTCTCACCTTTTCTCTAGCTGCTCCAGCATCTTCAAGATCTGAAACTCTGTCTTTGCCTTCAGTCAGACGGTTTTGTAGACTTGTGATTGGCATTTTTAGTTCTTCTATATCTCTTTGACTGTGTTTCATGTGTTCTATTTCTTTTCTGTATTCCTCATTCAAGGAATCCATCGTGTTTCTGATCTTCTCAATTTTTTTATCCATGTCTTCTTTAGAGGCAGTTATTAATTCTTTTTCTCCTGTGTTTGTTCCTAGTTGGATTTCCTCTGTATATTTCTGGACTTGTTTCTTTATTTCAGATGGTATGACTTCAAAAAGTTCTTTTTTGTTTTCAGAACTTATTTCTGCTATGAGTTCCTCATGATCTTTCTGCTGTTGTTTTTTTGCTTCAGATGCCCTTAATTCATATATATCAGCTGGAATAGTGCTCTCTGCACTTGTTCTGGGTGAGCATAGTTTTTCCACTCAATGTTTCTGGAATTCATTCTTTATTTCAGATACTATGTATTCAGATATTTCTTTTTTAATTTGGGGAATTACTTCTCGTTTTATTTCCTCTATAGCTTTCTGCTGTTGTTCCTGTGCTGCTGTATCTGTTAATTCATTCATTGCAGCTGAGCTAGTATCCTCTGTCCTTCTTGATGGACTCGAGGTCTGGGATTGCATTTTTCTCCTTCTCTTTGTCATTTTGTATAGCACTGACCTTTGACCTTTGGTGTAGAGCTTTGGTGCAGCTATAACCTTAGCTTGTTATGAGATTTGGGTGCCAGTCTATTACATTTGAGATTATCCAGGTATACCTATCCTGGTTCTAGCTGTTGTGTGCAGTTCCTTTTTTGCTGCAGCTCCTTTGTTTCCCCTCTGTTGGTTCCCTGTTCAGGTGAGCAGGAGACAAACTGAGATGTAGAGCAAGTAATGAATCTTCCCTGTCTTGCTGGCTTTGGGACGAGGATCCGGAAACTTACCGGAATCAGCCCTCCTGTGTCAGGCAGGTTGCTCTCTAGGTACGTGGGCCTGGGCTTTGGTGGGTCTTCTGGGCTCACAAAAGGATAGTGGATGATCTTATTCACTGAGTAGGCTGTACTAGGTTGGCCAGCCTATGCTAGGTCCGGGTCTGCAGGCCATAACACGTGAAGGCTGGGAAAGGTCCCTCTGATATTTCTTTAGCTCTGTCACAATTCAAGGGTACTTACCATGTTCACTTGAGATATTGATTAGTGAACATTTTCAATATACATTACCAAATGAAATTCCCACTCAGTCAAAATTGAAACTAAGTCTTTTCTAGTGTTATTTTAAGTGAACATGAAGTAGGGTGTCCTGGCTTCTTAATGTCATACTAGATCTTCTTGATGACAAAAACAAGAACTTGGAATCTGGTATTTCTTCCCATTTCCAGTCATTTACAACAGAAACATTGCTAAAGCCATGAGCCTTATATTTTAATTCATAATTTAGCATAAAAGTAAGATTTAATAATTCTAGACAAATGATACAAAGCAATAGATGATGGACAACTGCAATGAGTGACAGAAAAATAAATCTGCAACGGAAAATGTGTCATTATTTGTCATGCTTTTCCAAATGAACTAATTTAGGGCTTAAATTTTATGTAGAAATCTGTACCTGAAGGAGTTGTCATAACATTGAATATGAAGCTACAAATTTAAGTTTCTGGTTCACTTTTTACTTATTTTGTTTTGTTGTCATTTTGGTGACTAATTTCTCTAATGTTCACTGGTTCAGTAATCCATTATTATTAACTGAGTCATTAAGATATGTTTACAAGTCTAGTTATCTAAAAGTTAGATTTGGAGCATACAGATATAGCTAAGGAAAGCCAAATATAATATACCTCTAGCAGGGATATTTTAAAATTTGAATGAATTATTTTAATGTTTGGGATTTTACAAAGAGCACATTAATGGTGAGTTGAGACTGAAGGCAGATCTTGGAATATTTATTTTCTTAACAGAGTAAGTATTCCCAGGAAGCACATCATGAGTAACACAAACTCTACTTTAATGGGATCTTTTCTCATGACAGCTAAGAAACTTCTACAGAGACAATGGTAGATTTTTGATTTCCTGTGCCTCCCACTTCGTTTGACCTGGGTTTTTGTGTTCTTGCCCTGATTCTCTCATGTTTTTTTTTTTCTTCTGGTCCAAGATAGCTCACATTTTAGCAGGTCATCTGTTGGATCAGGGCAGGCCTGGCAACTCTAGAGCGCTCTCTGTAATTGTTGTAACTCTAGAGCACTCTCTATAATTGCTTGTCTGTAATTTTTTGAAGTTGAAATTGTAAATTCAATTATCACCATGTTTTTTTTTCCTGTCCAAATTGGAATGGGAAAAGGGGTGATAGAAAACAACAGTGAATGTTTACATTGGAAAAATGACAGTGAGAGACACATTGACATTAATCTCTTTCAAAAGACACCCTGATCAGAAGGGAACACATTTGTCCTCTATTCTTGCACTTTCTGAATCAGTTCTGTAAATCCCCTTTCATGAGTGTCTTCAGTTGTGCTGCCTTGTTGTACTAAAATAATTTAAAATGTTAAGCTTTCATGGTCATTTAGCCACTGGAGAACATCCAGAGGATACACTCTGCTAGCTCTGGTGAGTGGGGTTGATGAAGCTGTAACAGCTACCCAAGCTGGCCTTCCCACTGATGGCATTTTGTAGCAGCAACATCCGCTATATATCTCATAAAAACACAAAAGAAGACTTCCACAACTGCCTCAGAAAGTGGAGGGGAAAAATGGGTGTTTGATATGAGAGAGTTCTGAGGGAGATTAATGACAATGTGTCTTTTATTGCAATAAATCTTTAAAAATTTAAATATTCATAAGAAAGAGTTACTGATTTGAAGACAGGAGGAGTTGGGGAGAGAGTTTTATCTATGTATATAAACAAGCTGGTTTGGATAACTGTACTGTGTATTTCTGCTGGTCTACGGAAAGGAACAGATAATAATTTGTTTTGTCCCCTTTTTTCAATTGTTTGTATTTTTTCTCTTCTTAATTTCTTATACATGCATATATCTGGTAATATGAATAACTGGTTGGAAGACAGCACCATGTATCAGAACAAATACTGTGAAATTCATATTGCTTGTAATTTTGTGAAATTCTGAATCACTTGTAAATTTTTCTGTTTCAGTTCTAATTTGTATTCTTATAAAATTAAACATTCAACTATTGTAGTCTGTAGACTGTACCACATTGACAGTTACAGCAAATTCTAGGAGCTACGTGACTACTATTTTATACAAGGTCATTGAATCTTCAGTGGTAACTTTAGCTCATTCTCTAGCCATAGGTACCTGAAAGAAGGAGAATGATAAAAACACAAAAGTATACAGAAGGACACATGCAAAACTTTACTGAATAGTGACTGTGTATCATGTCATGTTTTGCTTTAAGTATTTTATTTCCAATAATTTTCTGATGATTTCCATTGGAATAATAATGGAATATTTTCATAATGATCTGTTACACCATTAATGTTCTGTTCTCTGCACAGGTGATAATTATGATCATGATTCTATAAGTAAGGGCCAGAGAAGTTATTTTTTAAAAGACAACATAGTTCCCTTTTAAAAAATTTAATTTAATTTTAGAAAGTAAAAACAATTAGAAACAAAGATAAAAACAGAATAATAAGCAATGGTGCACATGATACAGAGTTTTAAAACAAGTATAAGAATTTAACAATATTTTTTATATTGCATATTTTCATTGTTAAATCTGCTGTTCTGATTAACAGATATAGCTAGGCAAAATTGGTCAAATAATTAAATAATGCTTACTTTTAATAAACTTCAATTTTTTCTTGTCCTTTTTTACTTGACTTTTTAAAATTTTAAAGAGAGAATATTAGTTGGTAAGACATTCAAAATAGTGTACATTTAGAAGAACAGGATGAGAGGTATTCAACCATAGTCTTTGCATAGCATTTCGTTGTTCTTGATGTAGTTGCTCAGAGTATAGATAATAGCATATAGCGTCAGTCAACATGAAAATTTTAAACATTAACTGCCAATTTTTTTATTTTTTTTTATTTTAAGGAAGGGTCTACAAGGTGTTCAGAGTGTCGCTACTAGATCGGACTTGTAGTGATCCACCTGTTTACAGCCTCCCAAGTGCTGGGATTACAGATGCACACCACCACGCCCAGTCCCAGTTGCTGTCTTAGTGCACCTTGGGGACAGGCCTGGCATGGCAGCCCTGGGGATCCAACTCCCAGCCCCTGTGCCTGATTGTAGGCACCTTAATCCACTGTGTTATTTGGCCAGCTGTAACTGCTACTTTCAAAAAACTGATGGAAATGAG
Source organism: Ctenomys sociabilis (assembly GCA_004027165.1). Classification (NCBI taxonomy): domain Eukaryota; kingdom Metazoa; phylum Chordata; class Mammalia; order Rodentia; family Ctenomyidae; genus Ctenomys; species Ctenomys sociabilis. Next base: position 16,910 of record PVKA01021655.1, read on the forward strand.
TACTATAATCATCTTAGCTATCCCAAATATATACTTGCATGATTTTTCCCCTTTGCTTTTTTCCTTTTGCTCATCTTTATTGTTTACTCCTTATGTCCAGTTTCTTTCCATTTTATTATATCTATTATTCCTTTCAGATTTTATTTATTCTTTCAGGCTCTCAGACTAGGGAGACAATATGATATTTACACATGTGTGTCTGATTTATTTCACTTAGGAGTATAGCCTCTAGTAGCATCTGTTTACCTATAAAGGCCTCCAGATTGTCTTTCTTTATGTCTGAGTAATACTCCATTATACAAAAATACTACATCTTTTTTTTCCATTCCTCAGGTGATGGGAAATTTGGTTGTTTCTAAGATTAGACTATGACCAATTGTGCTGCTGTAAACATAGTTGCACATATATCACTGTGGTACAATATTTTCAGTTATTTTGGAAGAATACCCAGCAGGATGAGATGAGATTTCCAGTCCAAGTTTTTTTGAGGAGTCTCCACACTGATCTCTACAATGGTTGCACCGGTCTACATTCCCACCAGCAGTGGAGAAGGGTTCCTTTTTCCTCCATAGCCTCACTAACATTTGTTATTAGTTAA
>PVKA01021655.1:17607-38426 GCA_004027165.1 Ctenomys sociabilis
TTTTTTTTTTTTTTTTTTTTTTTTTTTTTTTTTTTTTTTTTTTTTTTTTTTTTTTTTTTTTTTTTTTTTTTTTTTTTTTTTTTTTTTTTTTTTTTTTTTTTTTTTTTTTTTTTTTTTTTTTTTTTTTTTTTTTTTTTTTTTTGGCAGAACTGGGTATTGAACTCAGGCCCTTGTGCTTGCCAGGGAAGTGCTTATTCTACTGAGCCATGGCCCCTGTCAGTTGATTTCTTTTTGATAGCCATTCTTTCTGCGGTTAGATGGTATCTCAGTGTTGCTTTAATTTGCATTTCTCAGATGACTAGTACTTTGAAACATTTTTTTTTTTCATGTATATATTTTAGCTATATTTCTTCCCCTGGGAAGGGTGTATTCGTGTTAGATGCCCATTTTTGGACTGTGTCTTTGAGATTTGTGGGCCTGATTTTTTTCTTAGATCTTTATATATTATATATAGAAGTCCTTTGTCTGAACAATTATGGGTTAAGATTTTTTTCCAAGTTTATCGGTTGTCTTTCCCCTGTCATGGCGATTTATTTTGATATGCAGAAACTTCTCAATAAGATGAGATTCCAGTTGTTGATTCTTTGAAGTATTTCCCTTGGAGTTTGGTTTTTGTTCATGGACTTTCTGCCTACCCTTATGTCTTCAAGATTTTAGTCTACTTTCTCTTCCAGGAGATTTAGTGTTTCTGTTTCAATGTTTAGATCTTTAACTCATTTTGACTTTAGTTTTATGCATGTGATAGATGTGGATCTATTTTAGTTTTTGACATGTGGAGAGCCAATTTGTCCAGCATTATTTGTTAAAGAGGCTATCTTCCTCCCACTAAACATGTTTGGTCTCTTTGCCAAATATAAAGTGGCTGCATGTGTTTGTAGTTGTGTTTGCATCTTCTCATCTGTTCCATTGATTCTAGGTTCTGATTTTGGCAGTATCATGCTGATTTTTATCACAGTGGCTAGGTAGTACAATTTCAACTCAGGGATTGTAATGCCTCCTGCCTTACTTCTGTTGGCCAAGGTTGCATTTGATATTATACTCTTTTCTGATTTCAAACAAATTTTAGGAATGTTTTCTCTAGATCTGTAAGGTATGTTGATAGTATTTTGATAGGGATTGAATGGAATCTGTACCAAAAAATTTGAGAGTATGGTTATTTTCACATGTTGGTTCTTCCTATCCAGGAGCAAGGAATATCTTTCCATTTTCTGAAATCCTCTTCAATCTCTTTTTTCAGAGTATTGTCATTTTCATTGTATTGTTTCTTTAGTTTCTCTCTCGGTGAGTTTGTTATCGGTGTAGAGGAATGCTACTAGTTTTTGGGTGTTGACTTTGTATCCTGGCATGCTACTGAATTTGTTCATTAATTCTAGCAGCTTATTTTTTTTTTTTTTTTGGTCTTCTATGTGGAGTATCATGCCATATGTAAAGAATGATAATTCAACTTCCTCTGTGCCTATTGTTATTCTTTTTATTTCTTTCACTTGTCTATTGGCTCTGGCTAATGTTTCCAGAATTATATTGACTAGGAGTGGTGATAGTGGACATCCTTATCTTGTACTTGAATGTCAGAGTAAAAACTTTCAGTTGTTCTACATTTAGGGTGAGTTGGCTTTTGGTTAGATGGCATAATTGCAAAAGCATAAAACAAAGAATGGACCCCAAGCCATGAGGTTCATGTCCATACTGAACTGACGATGACAATCATCTGTTTGTTCAGCTTGGGAAGAAGGAGTCTGTGGCCACCAATGCCCTTCATAGCAAAATAGCAATTGAGGCAACAAGTTATCTATTTGATACCTTAAGGTATTCTGCTCTTGAACTGGCTCATATGTATTATTCCCATTTTGTCCTGCTTCAACCTGTTCTTCCTCTTTTCCAAACTCCTTCAATATAAAAACACATGCAAAGCACTTAATATAATTTTGAAACCATGCCATTATAAGATTATCTTAGCTACTATTCTCTTGTTGGTGGATCAAATATCTGAGAAGAAAAGGAAGGAAATACAGGTTTATTTAAATCACTGTTAGTGGAAGTTTCAGTCTATACTCATTTGTCTCCAAGCAGAGTGGCACATGGAGTAGAGAAGCCCTCCATGGCAGTGGCAAAGAGCAGAGAGCAAAGCGAGGGGAAACATCTCCTAGTCTCTCTCCCCTCCTTACACTGTGATGCAGATTACCAACCCCAAAGCCAGGGAGTGGCACTTAAACCTTCAATCCCAATATCGGTTCAAGAATCAATCATAGGATTGCCTTTGCTATTCTAGGTTTTTTTCTGGTTCCAAATAAATTTTAGGAATGATTTCTCTAGGTCTGGGATGTATTTTTGATGAGGCTTTGGGGGGACAACTAGAAACAAACCATAACAAATATCAGCTTCCCATTTTTATTATAAGAGCACTGGGTACCTAGGTATAATGAAAACAAAGAAAAAATACCTGAGATCACAAGAAAAGTGGAAGCAATATGTAAGATAATGTTAATTTCTCTTTAATAAGTTTCTCTAGAATTAGCTTCTGTGTATGACAATCACTGTTTTCTAATCAAAACAGAGAAAATGACTGCAATGTGCATGCTTGTTGGGAGGCTCCTAATTATTCCTACACGTCAAGGGCTTAGCTTTTCTCTGGAAGATAGAGATGAATCAGACAAGATCTCTACCCTCAGCTGCCCTTACTTGTCTGCCCTCTATCTTCCGGTGAAATGGATTTAAGGGCAGGAACTTCATCTGACTCATCTTCTTATCTCTCTCCTTGACTAGGTTTAGAGGGTTTACATTAAAGGCTTATAGAAAAAGTGCTTGGAATGGTGGGTTCTGTGGTCCAACTCTTAGGGTTGCATGTGAGTTCCTGGGGACCTTTGGAAGCAGAAGCCAGTGGCCTTCCTTTTGTTTGTAAGGACTCATTATGCCAGCAGGTGGCAGAAAGACTTTACTTTTGCTTCCCTTCTGCTGCTGACAATGAAAGCTGCTCAGGGAACTGTGTGGCTTGCAGGTGCATCTTTTCTTTTTTTCTTCCCATCTCAGCCTTTTGGAGCTAGTTTGCTAAGACATGCACCCCTATCAGCATCATCCTCAACAAGCTCTTCCTGCAGAAGAAGCTGAATTTCAACAGAAAGAATGAAATCTGTGTGAAATAAGTTTACCTTACTTTGCCAATTGTTCAAGATTCTGTGGGACAGTATCTGTGCCATGGAGGAGCTGCTGTGGGTGGAGGGCCTTTGGGGAGCCATCCAGACAAAGCCCCAGTTGTGAAGGTGTTGCCTTCAGAGGTTGCTTTTGCTTGTGTTGTGCGGAGAAGACAACTGGAAGGTGTATGGTGAATAAATATGGAAGTGTCTTAGACAGTCTGTCTTGTGACTGATTTGCCAACATAGTAACAGCGTGCCCTTGCCCACTTGTGGTTGCTCTTGGTCCCGATTTCCCCACACTGATTGTGAGAAGGACCTAGAAGGACTCTGAAGCAACTGCCTTAATGATGATCTATATTTGGAACTTGAGAGGTGATCACTGAAGAGATGTTGGGGTAGCAATGGGAAATTCTTGAAGAGAAGACCGAGAGACTTAAGGCAACTTTGGCTTTTCTTGGTTTGCACAGTTGAATGACTTTGTGAAAAGATTGTGGAGGTGGGATATTTGGCCAGTCCTTTAGCGTGCTCCATCTCTTCTTTATTCTGAGACTATGCCAGGGATATACATTTCAAGTCAAGGGAAATTTAGCCACCCAGTGGCTTTTAGGTAAGAACTGTACTATGCCTAGTGAGACTATGTGTAGACTATTCCTGGGTGAATTGATAATAGACACTAGATGTGGGCTGCACTGTGCATATGGGCCAGATAAAAGTCCAAGTGATAGACACTGTTTTGTTTTTGCATGAACTTGAGCTGAAGAACTCTAACACATCCAGTCACTGTGAAGGGTGATATGGTGATTTTAAGTGGTCATACATTTTTGTGGTTAAGAGGGTCCGTTTTGTTTTCCTTTTATTTTGTTATGAGGCAATATCTTATTAATTTGTTTAGGCTGCCTTGACCTCACTGTCTATTGTAGGCTGGCCTTGAACTTATGGCAATCCTCCTGCTTCAGCTCTCCTAGAACTAAGATTACAGGTCTGCACCCTCATGCCTACTTACGAAGGTGCACTGTGCACATGGAAAAGAGTGAGCTGGATTCACACTGCCACGTAGCAGTGTCAGCAAGTAATGAAGCGTCTTAGTGTGCTCATTTCTAAAGTGATTTTAGTAATACATTTACATTTAGTACAGTGCTTTACACATGGTATTGAGTAAACTGTATTTTATAGCTGAATTTATAAGAAAACAAACACCTTTATATTCACCTTAATAAGAAAAAAGATAAAATGGCAATGGAACAGTTTCAAAACAGGTTAGTCGGACAGTTACAATAATTAATACATTGCATATTGCTGTCTTCATAGCAGTTATTCAGAGGACAAGATGCAGACATGATATCTTGTCTAAACAATATTAGTACAAACTTTTCTTCCCAATGAACTAAGAGAAAGTAGCTGTATATGTATTCTAACTATCTTGTGTATACATATGCATTTTTTTCTTTCTTTTCTTTCCACAACAAAATGGTCCTTTTTACTTTTGCAAAGTTAGTGACACGTGACACAAAGGTTGCCTAGCAACTAATAGCTGATGTTAACCAGGTAAACATCTCAGGACTGGGGTAGCTTGTTTGCTTTAGGTACTGAGACATAGTCCCACCCACACACATATGATCAATTTCCTAAACTCTGTGGCTCCCAACATCTCCATCTTTTTTTTTTTTTTTTTTTTTTTGCATTGTCAAAGATGGGGGTTCCATTGCAGTTAGAGAAGCTCTATTTGGAGAAGTCTTTAAAGGAGCCTTTCATATTTGAAGCCAGTCCAAAGATTGTAGGTACTATATGAAATTAAGAGTCTTTATGTTTATTTGCACATTTTGGTTTTGTTTTGAGACTGGTCTCACTATGTCATAGAGGCTGGTGTTGAACTCCTAGCAGTCATCCTGCCTCAGCATTCCAAGTGTCGGAATTACAAGCGTGTACTATCAAGCCTAGATGGACATTATAATTTTTGAAGATGGTGTATTATAGTCCTCAATTACTGCCATAATTAATATAAAGGAGAAAGAGCTAAGAATCAGAGCTTGGGTGTTGGCCTTGACTGTGCTGTGAAGTGTTTATATCACCTATTACAAAGTCCTCAGCTCCTCTAGAAGTTCCCACTGTGGAGAGGAGAAGGTGGATCTCATAGTCGCTATTGTACCTTTTGGCACTGACAGTCTGTAGTTCGTCCATCACCTGTGGAAGTGTGGTGCTCTGCCCCAGGACTAGCTGGCTGGGTGAATTTATCAGATGCTGATTCTTCTGTAGCCCAGTTTACTTTTTATCTTTCATGATTGTTCCTGTAACTTCTACCACAATGAGCACAAAGAAGAGAATTTCCACAAATAGCGGGTAGTTTGGCCATGCCACCAGCACTATTGGAAGGGACAAAATGATGAAAGACAACCATGTGAGGCTGTGGGGTTGGACAAACTGTCTAGATGTGACAAGCCCAGGGATGCCTTCTGGGGGCCTCTTAGTGCCTCCTGACAATCACTGACTGCTTCCCACAATTTATGAACCCAAGTAGTATGGATTCTGAGTTGCTTAAAATACTTCTCTCATTAATGGCAAGACACTTGCTAATTAAAGGAGACAAAACCTATTAGCGATAAGACTTATGACCAGTTAGGACTTTTTTTAATTGTAAAAAAGAAAAAGAAGACCTCACTTATTGGTACATGTTGAATATTTTCAGAACAGAGATGGAAGGATACCAAATGCTTAAGGCCGGTTAGCTCTTAGCTAGTACTAGAATCCATTTAGTAAACAGGTGCTCTCTTGACAGGAAGTATCTTGCCCAAGATATTGACTCTTGCCCTGTGGTATCGACCGCCTACAACTTTTGGGTACTGCAGAAGGGACTCGAACATTGGGATTTAAAAAAAAAAGATTAAAATTTATTTATTTGATACAGGGTCTCACTATGCAGTTCAGACTAGTAGTGAGCCTTCTGTCTCAGCCTCCCCAGTGCTGGGAATACAGGTGTGCACCACCATTCCTGATTTCAGTGGCTGGCATGACACACCCAGGATTCTGGAGCCTGCATGGTATGTGGTGCCAGGGATCAAACCTAGATCCTTGCTCTTGCCAGGAAGGTTCTTGGACCACTGAGCTATCTCTCCAGCCCAAACATGGAGATTTAATGAGCTAAGATCCTCTGCTGGGCAATGTTTTCTACTGAAGGATCCATACTCCTCTAACTATAGTTTGTTTTTTTTTTTTTTGCATTGAATTATAACAATTTTATTTCTTCAAAATAGTAGCTTGAGAACAAAAGGCAGAAATTTTCTGTCTTTAAGTAACCCAAAGGTTAGATTTCATGACCCATGTGGTCTCTGGAAAGAAATGGAGAAGCCTTCCACTTTGTTCTTTTTATTTATTTATTTTTCTGTAATTAGGACAGAGTCTGCTGGGTCTCACTACACAAATCAGACTCATAGAGATTCTCCTGTGTTTTTTAGCCTTCCAAGCACTGGGATTAAGCATGCCATCACACTTAGTCTCAATCGCTGTTTCAGAGCGCCCGGAGGGTGGAGCCGGCATGGCGTACCGGTGATGGAACCCGGCCACTGTGCTCCGCCTAACCAGGCACTTTAGTTTGCTGAGTTCTCTGACCCAGCCTTTCACTTCAGAGTGGTGTTTACTTTCTTACTGGGGGCTAGAATGAAATCTTTAAAGGTCCCACGCTTTTCCCAGAGTACTGAACTCATCCCTTATTATGTAATTCAAAGTAAGCACAGGAAAACTTTTGTTTTATTTTATTGATTATTATTATTATTTTCTGTTTTAGGGAAGGGTCTATAGGATGTTCAGGGTCTCATTATGTAGACTGGAATTGTAGTGATCCTGCTGTTTTCAGCCTCCCAAGCGCTGGGATTACAGGTGTGCACCACCATGCCTAGTCTCCAAAGCCATGTCAGTGTGACCCAGGGGCAGGGCTGGCACAGCAGGCTGGGGGATTGAACCCCTGGCCCTGAGCCTGCTTGCAGGTACTTTAATCCTCTGAGCTATTTGGCCAGCCCAATACAGGAAAAAAATTAAACAAAAATATAAATATTTAAGGAAAAATATTACAGATGTGATTTCTTGTAAGGCTACTTTGAAAATTATTTTGGAATGTCAAATATGTTTTTAAATTTTTAAATGGACACATATTATTAAATTGTTTAATTATTGTTCTTATCTTCCATTGCCCTTTCTGGCTGGTAAGTAAGTGCTGTAAATCTGTCTATGGGTTGAAACCCACTCTTAGAGTGGTATTTCTTCAAATGATTGGTAGTAGACAATGTAGGGAGCTCAATAAATGGAGATTCTTGGGAGCCTGTTGATATTCCTGAATTTAACTCATCAGATTTTCTGGAGTTGGAATTTGCAGCATAGCAAGCTCTGTAGGTCATGCTTGTGCAAACAGAAATAAAGCTTGTACAGCACACCTAAAATGTTCAGGTGTAGAAATTCTATGCCCCTCATCACTGGGAGTCTTCTTAGAAGAGAATCCCTCATAGTGTTTGCCAATTCAGATAGTCTGGAAAATACCTCTGTGATGTCTACATGGAACAATGCTTTATTGTGACTTTATTGGAAACAACCTATTAGACTAGTGCATTCAACAGAATATAAAGTTAGTTAAACAGAAACCTGGTATTTAAATTTTCTAGTAGCACATTGAAAGAGCAAAATGAACAGGTGAAATGAACTTAAGAAATGTTTTCAACTTTAATCCAACCTATCCAAAATAACATTTCAATGTGTAATTCAGTGTAAAGTTATTAAGGCACTTTACTTTTTTACATCAGATTTATGAAATCTTGGATGTAATTTATACTTGCAGGATGTCTTGTTTAAAGACCCTTTGGGTCATGTGTGTTAGTGGGTACCATGTTGGGTAATATACAGTTCTGTACTGTTTATTAATCTGAAAATGCTGGAACTGGTGTGGTTCAAACAAGCTGTGTATCTGAGATTCCATTGTCACATGTGATTCCTAAATGCCCCTTGTGGTTTAGATCTGGGGTTCCCCCCAAAAGCCCCCTGTTTTTGGTCAGTGATTAGCAAAAAAAAAAAAAAAAAAAAGACCTAAGGGGGCCAGGGAGATGGCTCAGTAAAATAAAATAAGTGCTTACCTGGCAAGTGCAAGGGCTTGAGTTCAATCCCCAGTTCTGAAAAGCAAACAAACAGGATAGTGATTAGATCCCAGGGGCACAATACTGAATGTGCTGAATGATCTGTTTGGAGGTGGAGGCTGGTGGGAGGAGAATTATTGGGCCAGGTACTGGAAGGATGCGGCTCCCTCCCTGGCTCGCCACTTCTCTTGCTGTGCCCTGGGCCCCATGACATGAACTCTTTCCACTATGCTGTTTCTTGTCTAGCCACCCACACGCCGTGAGCTGTCACGATGAGCCAAAGTAAACTTCTCCATTTGTGACTATCAGGTATTGTGTCGCACTGAGAAGATGACAAAGAAGACAGCGACTTTCTTATGAAATTCTGTCTTCGTGATTTTTAAAAGAAATAATTCTCGTCCTTCTTACCTTTCCCACTATTCTTTTTTTTAGGATTTAAAAATATTTTATTTATGTATTCGGTATAAGGTCTCGCTACACAGTTCAGACTCATGGTGAAACTCCTGTTTCAGGCTCCCCAGCACTGGGATTGCAGGAGTGCACCCCCACAGCAGGTTTCAGGGCCAGCGTGGCATGCCATACTGGGGATCCTTGCACTTGCCAGGCAGGTGCTTAGACAGCTGAGCTATCTCCCCAGCCCCATTCCGCACTACTTTTACTTCATCACCTCATCCTAGGCAGGTAAGAGATTTCTCCTTATCCCTATTTTGGTCTTCAATCTATCTTGTCTGACAAAAGTTCCATTGTTCTTGGTGCACAATTTTCATCACAATGCCCTCCTAAGAACTCACACACTTCCAGGATATCAGCACAGAAATCAGAGTTGCAAAAGGCTGTTTTCTACTCAGTGATATAAAAAATTATTGGCATAAAGTGTTAAGCTTTAACAATAGATTCACACACTGCTTGTGGTTTGAGTGTCCTGTCACACTTTAAAGTAGTTACTGTTGTGGTCTCTTAACAAATGATAAAGGAAGGCTGTGAATGAGTCCCGTAGGCATTGGCACTAAAAGCCACAGCTGGTTCCAAATCCAGATGTTTGAGTCCACACTCCACACCCCCTCTCTTGGATCCCCCAACTCTGTATTATAGAACACAGAGCAGAAAGGTCTCTCATCAAATAGCTCATCATATCAGAGCTGGGCTTAACCGACAGATCTCTCATAATGGAGGCTCACATATTCGGAACAGTCCATTTCACTGATGCTAGCTGATTTTTGCAGTCTCTCAGTATTTCCCACGATTTGGTGCAAACCTACATTTTCAAGCATATCTTCCTCTTCTCCAACCACTGGACATAATCTCTCGGATTTATAATCTGTCACTTTCTTAGCCATCTCAGACATTTGGACTGGCTCCTTGCTGCTGCTTAGCACAAAATCCCATCACAGGGCTCCTTTAAAGGCCAGCTCTGAGCCTCACCTGTCTGCACAGTGCCATGAATCTGGTATCTTGCTTCCTTCTCTCTGTCACTGGCCACAGATAGTCTGCTCTTGTATTCATTTTACAGTAAAGGTCCCGATTCTTCTATTGTTAATGATAAAGAATCATCTCTGGGTTTGTGTAGAGACTGAGATCTTGCTCAGAATGTTCACAACTTTTATATTCTCATTATAATATTCACGTGTTCCCTGAAGAAGTTAACAGAACCTGTGCTTGGACAACTGATCGCTAATGAGCAGGCGGTTTGTTTCCAGGAGCCTACAGGAGAAATGAAAAGTAAGGATGTGTCAGGAGACTGAGATTGCAGCTTGCAGTGTGGGCCTCCTGTGCAGAGCAGCCCCCGGGCACCATGGGCAGCCTACAGGGATACTTGTCTCAGGTGAGGAGGCTGGATTTGGTGAGATCAGTGAGCAAGCTGGGAGCTGCTCACTGATCTCACCTAGAATAGCTCCCTCTGTCTGAAGGATCATCAACACAGCAATTAAAAACAGGGTTCACCCTGTATCTACAGAAACAGTAAGCCTTGTGTTATACCTGAGCAGACAACTGGTTCACTCAACATGATGCCTCTGGAAATAGTTGAGTGTTTTTCCTTCAGAGGAGAGCAGGAATCACTAGAAAAGAATTTCTAAGGGCAAATGAAAACGTAAAGCCTTAAGAAGCTTCCTTTATTAGCCCTCTGCTTTCTTTTCTCCACAAATAATTTTGCAGTGTTAAATTAATAAACCTATGCTTTGTGCCATGAGAATGACAAAGCAGTGATGGTGAATTTTTACAAGTTTCAGTGAACATATATATATATATATATATATATATATATATATATATATATATATATATATATATATTTTTTTTTTTTTTTTTTTTCCCCCTACTGGCTAAGTTTCTTGCCTTGACATTCTGTGAATAGTTCTTTTAAATATCATTTGTACTATCTCCTGATTTTTCATCGACTCCATTCCATCAATTTAGTCTTCTTTGCCTCATCTAGCAGCTGCTGCGTTGATTTCTTATGGTCCCTTGAGACATTTTCAAGAAATCTCTGTCTTCACAATTGCTAATCACAAGCTGGTGCTCTGCATCTGAGATCCTGGCCTCCTGGATCCCTCTCCAAGCTCTCCCAGTGAGGGCGAATTTGCCTGACTCACCAGGCTTGCTGCAGATAGGAACAGCACAACTTATTCTCCTGGGCACCTCCTTAAGTCCTCTTTATGGATTCTGCTTCTTCCTGAACATTTATGGTTTTTATGATTTTCTTAAACTTCTCTATTTGTGGTATGTCTGTCCTAGAGTCACTGATCATGGTGTTCCTTGTAGACACCAGCTCTACAATTATCTGAGAAATTGTCTCTAATTTGAACTTTTTCTAGGGCCTCATTCAGTTTTGTGGTTACCACTTCAGAGAGGTCAAGTAGGTGGCTTCCAGATTATCCTACCTCAGAGCCCGCTGGGTTTGTATTTGGTGAATGGAATGCTTAGGTTTGCATTTTGTCTGAGTGTCTTCTCATTTTCTTTTCTCTTTTTAGTTTAATTCCTGGGATGATGCTTGTAAATTGCCTATGGGGAGTTGCTTTATGGCTGTCAGTTATTTTTTGGTCCGTGTGTGTCCATAAGTTTGTGTGTATTTAGAAACCTTAGGAAATCACTACTTCTCTGAGCTATCTTCCAGGTGCAAACTCTGGTTTTTGAGCTTTGGGTCGGTTGGAAGACCCTACCTCTTCACTTTGTTGGGGATGAGAAGTTGCAGCCTGTTTGGCGCAGCCTCTGGTTCTTTGGTACTCTGCCACAGTATTCTCTGCTACCTTTAATCAACTTAAGTCTTAGAATACCAAGAGGAATAGCTGTTTAGCGCAATTACGTCAGTCCTGACTGAAGTAATACCATCAGCAATAACAGAAGCAACAATTACAGCCTAGAAAATGACAAATTGAAGTAACCATTAATTTGCCACCTAATCATATGAATTAGATTTGTGGTTATATAACGAAATCTACAACAGATCAGAAAATTATGTACATTATATAAGTCTTTAAGATGTAAATTTTACTTTGAGGGTTAAAATCTAAAAGAAGTTAGGGGAAAATAGAGAGGTAGAAGAAGAGGAGGAGCTGGCGAGACGGCTTAGAGGCCTAAAGTGTCTGGTTAAGCAAGATTAGGCAAGCATGCAGGGACCGTGGTTTGATCCCTGGCCCCACATGCCATGCCAGCCCCACCCCAGGGTGGGCTGAGCCATACACAAAAAAAAAAAAAAAAAGAGAGAAAGAGATCAGAAGTGAATCTTGAGGACAAAGAGAACTCTCACTAACTTGGGGAACTGGTACAGAAGATCAGAGGAAAAGAAAGAAGTAAGAGATAAAAAGAACAGAAAAACAACCACAAAGATGCCAGAAACTATGTTCACACATCAAAACAAGGTCAAACAATAGAGAAAACAGAAACAAAAGCAAAAACAAAAAACCACCACCACCATCTCTGCTACCACCACAACAAAATAAGAGAGAGGGAAAAGAAAGTCCACTCCCAGATTTGTCTTTTTTTTTTTAACATATCTTTTTATTAGTACACATTTTCAGTAAATAATTATTACACTCACTGTGATGAATTAACATAGGTACATAGCACTTCTCCATTCTTTTATACCATTCCTCTCTCTCCCCTCTTCTGCCCTCCTTCAATATCTTGGTCCCCTTCTCTGGATTATATTTTTCTATTTGATACCCTAATATATACAACTGTATGCACAGTGATGTTAATATTAAGAATATAATACCCCTGACCATTGTACTGTGTGTATCCCGAGTACAGTGTTTTTCATTTACAAAGGGTTATAGAGCATGTTCACTTTAGGCAAAGAAAAATAATTTTTTCTGAGACAAATACTTCCCCATGTTTGGCTTCTTTCTTCATTATAGCTGTTTCCATAAAACATGATTCTTAATAACCAAATACTATTTCTTTTTTTAATTTTAATTAATTTATTTTTTATTTTATTGAAGTACAAATATCAATGAGACAGTTTTAAGACTCCTTAACAGGACAGATTCAATAAATTAATACATTGCAAACTGTTTTCATGTTTTGGTATTGTACAAGGTGCATACATGACATTATACTTACAGACATTATTATAGCAGATGTCTCTTATCAGAAAATTAAGAGAGTGTAGCTGTTTATGTATCTTATTTTTTATACCTGAATTATATCACAGATTCAGTAATTAAAACTTTCTACCTTGTTATTTTCCTAGTGGTTATCCATAGTACTAAGAGCCGACATAATATCCTGTCCAACCACCACTAGTGAAAATCTTGCCTCTCATAGAATTATGTGGAAGCACAGCGTTATCTATCCCAACTGTACTGTCCATACACACACATCATGATTCTTCCTTTGTATACCCCTTCCTTTGTCTACACCTGTTAAAGATGGGCACTACATTGTCATTCAACCAATTTAGGGCCCTGAACTTGATGACACAATTCAACACAGTCCAGCATTACACAACAGTAGTGCGTTATCTGAAGAAGTTATTGACCTTAGCCATTTACAGCTCAACTTATTATTATGGCCCTGTGCCTTTTAAGGTCAGCAAAGACTCAGGACATAGGAGAACTTGTACTATAACATCATGAAACTCAGTTGAGCACCAAATTTTCTGATCACAGATTATGGAGCCACAGAGGAAAGAGATTGAAGTTCTATAGTGTGCCTGGGGAGAGTCACATGGAGAGAAAACTTTCTCTCGGGCTCTCATAGAGAGCAAACTGGTCAAGCATTGGCTGTGACTCATCCACATGGATGACACAGAGAAAGGATCTACAGAATAAGGTACAGGATTACAAGATAAACTCTGAGGGGACTTCACTGACCCCATCAGAAACAAAAACTACATGTGTTGGTATATAGGTCTTGCTCTATCTAGATCTTAACCATCCAGCAGAAAAGTATAAAAATCAGATTTGTGTTTTGCTGTCACTAGTAGACAGTGTCTGGAGACAAGAGTCTCAATTCATGTTGATTTATCCCAGCAAGCCAGCAATAGCTTCTTAATGGGGCAGAGAGTAATCTCAGTCAGCCTGCATATTCTGGCCAAGACCAGACTCATTCAGGCTGCAGAAATCAAGGCACCTTCCATGGGCCTGAGCCCAGCTGGGAGCTGCTGGGTGGAATGGGCAGCTGCTCTGAGTTCTAATCTCAGTCGACCCCTCTTCAAGATGGTCCCCAGCCAGTCACACTCTCTGGTGAGACAACTGAGTCCTCAGCACTCACCCCCAGCGACTGCAGTCCTTCACCCCACTGCTCTCCTCTACGGCTTCATCTCCCTGCAGAGGCCTCTGGAGTTGCCAGAAGTCCATGTATATCCACAGGTTTGAATTTCTCCTCTCAGGCAGTGAGTCCTGTTTCAGGGAGAAGACACTGCTCTCCTTCTTCAGTAAAATTTCTCCCTTCACTCTCTCCAGGGGCTTCAGTTCTCCCTTTAGAACCTTCTTGGGTGCAGGGGACCCACTGTCCTCCCTCCAGGGTCTGGATGCCAACTTTCAGAGAGGCTCTTTCTTTGCTGCTTGCTACTCTGCCATCCCAGTGCCTACAGAGTAAGAGATAAGCGGGGACTCTACACTCCTCTGTGGCTTCCTGTGGGTCACAAACACAGGGCATATTATTTAGGAGTGAAGTCTGTTTTTGCTGAGAGCCCCTTTTAATCATGTGAGTGATTCCATTTCCATGTACCACTGGGGGCTTCAATTATACCACTGCTGTAATGTCACAAGGTAGCCACTACCGATCTTGCTTCATCCATTCTAATAGGTTTGGAGATGAAGCCTTTTCTCAAGTTGTGCTGTTTACGTAGCCAAGCTTCCTTCAGTAAGGCTTCACTGTGACTTTAACTAATGTTATCTTCCCACATACCCGGAACTATTGGGCATTTATTTTACATGGGAAAATTATTTGGAATAATAAAGCAGGAACCTTTTGTGAAGTTGCAGTTTATATTGTATGCCTTCTTTTTCATGTTTCATCTAGATTTTTAGAAGTATAGTACATTTGATTCATTAAATTGTGAAGGCCCTGGAACTACATGAGCCCCTTTAATAGAGGCAAGTTCTGTAGCTTACATTGCTATGTGTAAAGTTACACCTTCACAGCATTTCAGATGCTTCTAGACTTCATGTCCCCCACGTAGCTTGGCAGGGCTGTAACTATTTCCAGGTAACCTATGCATTGGAAGTCTGAGTGTGTAGTAATATTTAATGTATTTAGAGTTCCTCATGTTGTAGGGATTAAGAAATCTGACCCAACCAGGTCATGTGACTTTTTCTACACTGTTAAACTTCATTGTAATAAAATGTGAGAAAAAACTTATGCCTTTTTATTTATAACTCAGCTGTGGATCACTGCCTGGAAGGTTTGTACACATGCATGCCACCATAGATGTCCACAAAATAAAAAATCATAGTTAACAAAAAAAAATCCCCCTATAATTATGTGATACACAAGTACAATTTGACCCAGCATTGTATAGTGCCACCCATCCCATTTTGCAGTGTTTCTGCTCCTTGTTAGCCTTGATCTCATCCAACATTTCAAACTTACAGTTCTACCTGTTGTCTAGTTTGGAAGGAAGGAGCTTCTGGGTGATAGGGTCCCATGTGAATGATTCAGGTACAGAATTTTCAATAATGAGACAAAAGGATGTGAGTTCTTGAAATTCAAGCATGTATAAATATCTGCTCATAAACTCAGAAACACCCATTTGTGTGGGTCTCTCGACAGCAACCATTTTACCTTTCGTTTGACAGATTTTTGTTGGTCCTATACAAACTATGGACTAGAACTGATTCTTCTTGTACTACCTACCTGGTAAGGTCTGAGGCAGAGGTCACTTTTGTGTGTGTTTTAGTACAGGGTCTACAGGGTCTCACTACATAGATTGGACTTGGAGTGATTCTCCTGTTCTCAGCTTCCCAATTGCTGGGATTACAGGCACACGCCACCATGCCCAGTCTCAATCACTGTATCAGTGCACCCCAGGGGTGCGGCTGACACAGCAGGCTGGGGAAGGAACCTGGCTTCTGCATCTGCCTAAGCAGGTGCTTTAATCTGCTGAGCTCCTTGGCCGGCCCTAAAAAGAGGTCATTTCTGTCCAACTGTACCAGATGCCCCTCTGAAAGGAAATACTTCTTTTTCTGAGCTCCATAACACTTTCTGGAGAGTCAGTTGTGAGCAGGATTACTTAAACCTGGAGGTGATACTTCAGGCCACTCTGGCCACCCCAGAAAAGGCCAGTTCTTGTCTGATTTTTCCATGGTCCCTTTAGAGGTTGGCATAATTTCCTTGCATATTGAAAAAATTGCAGTGAACTTGAAAGGGATAAGGGTGAGTGGTGGGGAACAAGTTTGGTCCTGTCATTGGTGCCACACACTGTTCTCATCTCAGGTACTACGCCTCTAACTCTGCATTTTCTCTGAGTTTATTTCCTTATTGGTAGAACGAATTGCTATGCTTTCCTTCAACCAGAAAATGTTGTGTGATGAATGCTGTGCCCTGCTGCATTTCTACATTTCCCCCTTTTCCTCTTTACCCTGGCTTTTTGCCCCCAAAAGATGACTTGTAAGGATCCTTGCACTCTCCTGCTTTCTGTATTCTGGTTTGGTTCAGCTAATGGGAGGCTCAGCCAGACAGCAGAAGGCAAGAGCACTTCAGTGTTGACTTCTCTCCACCTCCTTGCTGCCAGCTATAGTCTGGCAGGGCTGCATCTAGCCCTTAAGTGCCTCCCATATGTCCCAGTTTAACATCTTTCTACCGGGTTCCAGTGGCTGCTCTTTTCCTTGCATTTTCAAATCCCAAAGACTTTCTTGGATTTTCTAGGTTTCTTGCTTGTCTCCTTATTTTGGTTACATCTTGAGGCTGCATGCAGTTCACACACCCTTCTCAAGCAGTTTCCTAAGTAGTATACACTGAGAAGAGTGATGCATCCCCACCCACTTACTGGTGGGGAACACTGCAACATTTTGAACTGATCCTATTACAGTCTCAAGGTACAGCCCCAGTCCTTTGGAATCTAGCTTTGTAGCACATGGAGAACTGCTTGAAGAACTTGACTAGAATTTGCTACAAAGCCAAAAGATAAAGAACAACATAAATTGGCATGAACATAAGTTTGATTATGATTCTTAGAATATTCAAGCTCTAAAGAAACTTGTCAATACTAATTTTATTGTACTCATAAAGGGCTAGAACTAAAACATCTCTGCTAGGCCAGGGCTGCTATGCTGGTGCTGCTCCTGATGGAGTTCATGGTCAGGCAGAGGACAGAGGCAAGGTTGGAGAGAGACATGGGGAAATGGATTCACACAGTGACTGAAGCATCCCCAAGTCAGCTGTTTTTTGGCAGATACTTCTGATAAATCATCTCTGGATGACTGAGAAAGTTTAAAAGACTGAAGAACTCTAATTAGTTAAAATTTAGCTGAAGCAACATATGGCTTTGATACCCAGAGAAAATAACTCAGTTGCTTATATTAGCTTAATTCTAGCTAGCATCTGAAAGATAAGGAAACATGAATCTTTTAGTCAGATGCTTTTATGGGCACCTCTTTCCTTGATGGATTAGTTTATGTAAAAAGCTCCCATGAAGAATAGAGAAGAAACTTGTGACTTAGTTGGATAATTTTACTGTTAGAATTTTATCACATTATTCTGTGCTTGAGGGGGTAAACTGGTCCACACAGGAGGTAGTACTGAGGTTGAAAGCACAGGTGATTTATTTATCTTCCATGATTTTTTCAATCTGGGGTCTGCATTTCAAACTCAAAGGTTTATTTCTGTTCCTCTATGTTGGTGGATTTCTCTGGACTCTATCCCTAGAATGAGCATCATGGTTACCATGGCAACTAATGTACCTGGAAGAGGAAGAGAAAGGAGGAGGACTGAATAACACATGATGGTGTAGCATGTGAAAAACAGAAAATAATTATGAACTGGGACTTAGTGTCATGAAGCCAGCACTCAGGGGAGAGGGATATTAAGTGCTGAAGTTCTTTGGTTTAAAACTTCCAGAATTTACCTTCTGCTCTGTTACTTTTGGTGTATATATCTGTCCCAGACTGACAGCCAGGCTTCATCTCCCCTTTTCTCTCACCACTCAGCTTTAATGAAGAATGCTATTAGGGTCAGGAACAGGTATCATTTACGAGGATTCCACTTCACAGGATGTGTTATACGAGGTTTCCCTGAAGTCATGCCCAACCTTGGTTACAGTCTTAGTGTGCTAGACTGCTGTGACAGCATGTCATAGGCTGGAGCTGAAACAACAGCAATTTACCTCCCATGCTCATGGATCCTGGGAAGTTCAAGACTGTATTTCTGGCTGATTGCGTTCTTGATCAGGGCCCTCATCCTGGGTTATCAATGGCTGTCTTCACACCATGGAATAAGGAATCTTGAGGGCCTTCTGATTGTGAAGGCCCTTTGCTCACCACCCGGTTGAATCCTAATCTCCTTCCAAAAGTCCCAGTTCCACATATCACACTGGGGCTTACATCTTCAACATAAGAATTGGGGAAAGATACAAAAATTCAGTTCATTACAGTTTGCTTCTCTGCTCCAAAATTCATGTCCTTCTCACTTACAAAATGTATTTGTTCAGAGCTGGGGAAATAGTTTGGCATCTAAGAGTGCCTGTCCAGTGCAAGGATCTGAGTTCGATTCCCAGTACCACATGCCACAACGGCCACCAAAACTGGGCATGGTAATGCATGCCTACAATCCCAGAGCTAGGGAGGGTGACAAAGCAGGATCAGTATGAGTCCAAGCTGAGTAGTGAGACCTTGTGCCAAATAAATAATAAATAAATAAATAAAATTTTTAAGAAATGTATTTGTTCAATTCCTAACTTTCCAAAACTCTCAACTCACTTCAGCATCAACTCTAAAGTCTGAAGTCTCATGCCAATGTCATCTGAATCAGATAGAGGTGAGTTTCCTGGTATGATCTCCTGAGGGGCAAGATCTTCATCTATGAACCCAGATATTATATACTTCCAAAATTCAATGTTAGGACAAATATTATCATTCTAAAAGAGAGAAAGAATATTATCATTCTAAAATGGATCAAGGAAGAGGAAACAGATGCCAAGGAAGTCCCAAAACAAAGGGATCAAGTTTCATGAGGTTCTAAGACTTGAGAAGAATCCTCTTGCCTCCAAAACTCTGCCCCCCCTCATCCAGGGGCTGATAAAATATCTCCTCTTGGACAAATATAAATGATACTCCTCTTAATCCTCTTTCCATCTGGGTCCAGATCTGAAGCTTTATGTCTTAGTAAGTCTAGTTTTATTAAGAATCCTGCCAAGTTGTGTTGTGTGAAAATCTGTTATCACTGGTCTCTGATCACCCTTGATGAGATCTGCTCATCCTTATCCTTAACCCTGATCTTGTCAGCTTGATTTGCCTTTAGTAAAAATCCTGTTAAGCAATTTGGTCAAAGGCTACTTCACCTTGATCTTTCATTTTAGTAATCCATGGACTCTCCATCCTCAACCTCCCATCCCAACCCTTTGCTATAAACTCCAGTTGGTCTTTGTATTCAGAATTGAACCTGATCTCTCTCTCTCTCTCTCTCTCTCCTCTCATATTTCATATAGTCACTTTTGAATCAAAATTTAATGTCACCAATAATTGTCTAAGTGCTTCTGAAAATTACTTATGCTGCCTATAACTCAGACAAGATCCAATTCATTATTGGATGCCTAGGTGTCCTGTTCAGGACCTTACATGTGCACCTCTCCAGCTTATCTTCCCTCCTGGATGATACATCAGGGACTTTGTTGCTTGTCTGTGACCTGCGCCATGCTGAGGAACATTCTGCATAGCAGGCACAGTGTTTGGTTCTTCTAATGAAGGGGAATTCCTGGGTGGGCTAAAAGTTATTTTTGGATTTTTGTTTTAAGTGGTATTCAATAACTCAGTCCTGGGGTGGGGGATCCTATTTTGGATCCATGCACAAGGTTTCTCTCTCTCCTTTACTTAATCCTGCTTTCCCCAATGGGAATTTCTCAGTAACCTGAAATTCTTGACAAATTTAGAGCATCACTGACTTTGTGACATTTTTCACATCTCCATCTTTGTTAAAAAATATTTTGATGTCTTGTTAATTTATCTAGGTTTCTCTCAACTTTTCAATCCTCTTGCCTCAGCCTTCCAAATGGCTGGAATTATAGACACCATCTGTCTTTGTTACTTTTTACTTTTTAGGGAAGGGTCTACAGGGTGTTCACGATCCCACTATGAGATTGCACTTGTTGTGATCCACCTGTTTATAGCTTCCTAAGAGCTGGGATTACAGGTGCATGCCACCATACCCAGTCTCAGTTGTCATCTCAGCATGCCCCAGGGGTGGGGCCAGCATGGTAGGCCTGGGGATCAAACCCCTGGCCCCTGCATGCAGGCACTTTAATCTGCTGAGCTATTTGGCTGGCCCTTAGTTACTTTCTTTATTGTTGAGGCAAAAATACTTGACACCCAAAGTTAAAGGGAGAATGGTTTATTTAGTTCACTGTTTGTAGATTTCAGTCCATAATCAGCTGGCTCCAAGGTTTGGGAGTGGGGTATCCTAGAGGAGAAAAAGTCCATGATGGTGGCAGAAGGCAGCAAAAGCAGAAAAGCAAGCAAGGGGGAGACAAGCCTCTTCCTGTCTTCCAGGATTAGGGTGGTGCCAGTCCAATCGCTGGACTGATTTAGCAATTACCAACCCTTAATCACAACACCCTTAATCTTAATAGTGCATCATGAATCAATCATACATTCTAGGGTCAGCCACCACTGAAATGCCTGACTCCCATGACTGTGGAAGGCTTTAGAACAACTACACACAAACTGTAAAACTATCACATAGTTTTAGGAAGCTTAAATTCTCCTCACTAACATCTCTAATCTCCAATACAGCAACAAAAATCTCTTCAAATGTCTTCCTTTCAGATCTCATCCTTATCTTTAACTCCTCTCCTGTTTTTCTTTTTCTTTTAATTTTGTACTTTTTGTTATTATTTTTAAAGAATATAAAATAGTGATAGAAGAAAACAACATTATACATGATGCAAGATTTCACTAATCAAAGTGATAGGAATCCAACAAAG
>PVKA01021656.1:0-38337 GCA_004027165.1 Ctenomys sociabilis
ATCTTCCCCATCTTTATCCTTTCTCCTCCTCCCCATCTTCCCTCCTCCTCCTTTCCTTCCTCTTCCACCCTCTACTCCCCTCCCCTCTCCTTGGGTCTCAGCAGGGTGGTGGGGCTGTCTGCTCTGAGGGGCTCCCTCCATGCCACTAGGAGGTGACAAGCCGGCAGCTGTGAGGGGTAGGGTGGGCCCGACGTACCTGGCACCAGGGCTAGTGTCCCCTGAGGCTGCAGACTCCTCACCATCTGTGGGGTACAGAGCGGACTCTGAGCTCAAGGTCGCTCTCTGCCCCCAGCAGCCAGGCTGCCCCCCCTCACCTGGGCTGAGGCTGGGGCTCTCCTCGCTGGGGCTCTCAGGCCACACCTCAGGGGAGCTGGGCACCCCCGTGGCCCACTCCGTGGGCTCCTGATCCTCATCCTGCTCTTGGTCTTCCCCAGGGCCTCCACGCTCCTGGAATGGTAAGTGACCTTGTGGGTTCCTGGTCCCACCAGCTCTAACCCAGCCTTTGTGAGAGCAACATCCTGTGTCCTACCCTGCCCCAAGCTAGGCAGGTCAGTGGGAGGAGACTGGGCTTGCTTGAGGGAAGGCGAAAAAACCTTCCTGTCTCAGCCTCCTGAGTACCGAGGAGACATGGGGCCCAGAGCTCTGGCTGGGGGCACCATTCCTCCCTTCTTGATGCACCACTTACCAGCTCTTCTGCACCCCTTTCGGCCTCCTCTTTCTCATCAGCTGCATGGGGTTCATCGCCCATGGCCACCTTCTGAGATCGCACCTTAGCTTCTTGCTCAGTGGCCTGGTCCCTGCCAGCCCCTGAGGACGCGGGTTTGTCTCTGTCGGTTGCCCCATTTTTCTCCTCAGATTCTCCCAGAGCCTGTTCCTCATCTACCTCTTGCCTCTGTGGGGCTGGCGTGGCCTCAGCCTCTGTGGGTTCGGCTGCAGCCTTTTCCTTCTTGCCCTTCTCTTCTTCAGGTTCTGCCCTGGCTTCCTCCTTAGTCTCAGCCTTCTTCCCAGACTCCCCCTGCACCCCCTTCTGTAGCCCATCAGCTTCTTCCTGCAGCCCTGTAGGGGCACTATCCTCGGGAACACAGTCGTTGGGGACACCATCCTTGGGGACACTGTCCTTGGGAACACCATCTTTAGGGACACCATCCTTGGGTACACCATCCTCAGGGACACCATCTTTGGGGACACCGTCCTCAGGGACATCATCCTCGGGGACACCATCCTCAGGTACACCATCCTTGAGGACACTGTTCTTGGGGACACCATTCTCGGGGATACCATCCTTAAGTACACCATCCTTGGGGACTTCATCCTCAGGGACACCATCCTTGGGGACACTGTCCTTGGGGACACCGTCCTTGGGGACACCATCCTCGGAGACACCATCCTCAGTTACACCATCCTTGGGGACACTGTCCTTGATGTGTGGTTCCCCTGCCAGGCCTTTCATCTCTGCTGCAGCCCCTGATGTCCCAGGCTCTTTTGCGGCTGGGGAGACAGTTTCCCCCTCCTGGGACAGCTTCTGCTCAGCTTCCATGTCTAGAAAGAAGACCAGGGACATAGTTGTACTGTTCCCACCTGGGCTGAAGACATCCCCATGAAGCCAAGGTGTCTGCAGCCCTGGTCCCCTACCCTGCTACCTAGGCACCCCACCCCAGAACCCTCTGTCACCATAACAACAAGCCCCCCAAAAAGGACTGGGGAGCAGGATGCCCTAACCCGGCAATGCAGAGCACACACACCCTGCCGTGGTTTTGCCTCTTCTGACGCCATCCTCAAGGTGGCTGCAGCTCTAGCAGGGGCCTGGGGGACAATGGTGCTCCGTCCCCAGAGCCCCAAGCAGGCAGGAGGAGCTAGCTGTATGGACTCAAATGGCACTGCTTTGTGTCTCCCGCACATTTATTTTTACAGCTACTTTCTATTTCTGGCAAGTGGTATTGAGTTTCCATTTCCAGCCATGATAGAGAGTATCATTTTAAAGAATACATTGTTGAATTGTAAGGCAGGAGAGTAGCTAGTGTCCTGTGGATGTGACTGAATCTCCTGGGAGGGGCATGACTGGGATTTCAGAGCCCCAGGGCAAGCCCCAGGTTGGGCCTGGCCCTCAGTGTTTCCTAGAGGTGGGCAGGGAAGAGTCTGGGTTGGTGACAAGCACACTCCTCCAGCATTGCTCTGCAGGGCTTAGGGAGAGGCTGGGACCCAGCTTGGGGGGTCTTATTCAGTACCATGCCAAGTTCTCAGTGTAAGTACTGTGTTTAAATACTGTACCCATCATAGGGCTCACAGACAGCTGGGGACCAGGTCACTCCCTTGTCCCCTGTCCTTCCAGGGGCCCAGTTACAAAGAAAACAACTTCAAGTCAAGTTCAGGGCATGACGCAGGGGTTAAGAAAGGTGCAGGCCTGTCACCAGCTAAAAATACTGCTTGGCCGTGCCCATGCCATCGGGGACAGTGCTTGTGCCTCCTGGGAATGGGTGGAGGCACACAGGAGTTCCCCTGACCCCAGACCAGAGCCCTGGGCCCCCCATCCTGAAGCAACAGCTCTGACTACACCCCCTGCAGGGAAATGCCAGCCAGGTGAATGGGGACCAGGCTCTTGTTACTGACCCATGCACAGCAGGCTTGTGTCCCATAGCCTCAGAATGAGGTCCAGTTTGTGGGGGCGCAAGCAGGTGCGTGAGGCAGGCACTACCATGCCTGGCCCTGTGACAGTCCTGACCTGGCCTCCTGGACACTCACTGGGGACATATGTGGAGGGAGCCATGGGCCAGGAGGCACAAGCAGAGCCCTTTCCACCTCCAGCTGAAGGAGTGCTGGCTGCCCTGTCTTCTCTGCTTGCGTGTGCGCCCCCGTCCACCCATCCCCTAGGTGTGTGATCAACACACAAGGAGAAGCTCAGACACGGGGAAGCTGGGCTTGCACACCCAGCACCCCAGCCTGCAGCTGCTTCTAGCTTCCTGCAGGCCCTGGCTGACCTCTGTTGCCCTTCACTCTGACTCTTCTGAAAAGGTGCTGTTATTGATGGAGTACTATTCAGCTGTGAAGAAGGTCAGCCTGAGTCCTGAGTAGGAAAAGTTTGAGGCCAAAGCACCAAGGGAAGTGACCCAGATACAAGCGTGCATCTCACATGGCTCCTCTTCTATGTGAAACCCGAAGTGTATAAACTGAAGCACGAATAGGTGACAGATCAGGCATTTGAGCTCAGGGCATTGTGATCTTCTAAACCACACTGATCTGGTGCCAGTTCCCAGACTCTGCTCCCATGAGCTTCTGGCCTGGGGCCCTCAAAGACCATGGCTGGAGGGGGGGACCCACTGGCAGGTATGGTGTCAGAGGAGGGGCCCAAGTGCACCCCGTCTCATGATGGGTCCTCTGGCTCCCAGCTTTCTCACTGCTTCGATCTGCTCCCTGCCCAGGAAGTCTCCAGTTATTCCATGCTGGGGTCCCACTGCTGCCAGGCTGTTTCCAGGATCCTGGGGGCCCCCACATCCAGCCAGAGGCCCCTGGACAGGCAAGATCCCGATGGCCCCATCAGAAGTTCTCCTTGTGAATGGTCACTCTGTAGGTGACCTCCAGGATACAAGACCTTCATGGCTTCCCACAAGATTTGATCAAGTGGTGGAGAGAATCACAAAGCACTCTGGGAGGCTGAGGCAGGAGGCTCGCAGGTTCCAGCCCAGCATCTCACAATGAAAACTAACGAAAGGGTTGGGGATGCACCTCAGGGAAAAGGCCCAGAATTCAGTCTTCAGTAGAGAAGAAAAGAAGGACAAGGAACCTGAGCCAATGGGGTCACAGGGACCCTGGAACAGTGGGACTTGGGATGTCTGTGGGGAAGGGGTGTGAAGAAGGGTCCAGAGCTTCTCCTACCTGAGCCGGTGCTGTCCTCTGGCCTGTGGCTCCCTTGCTCCTTAAGCCAGGGGCTTCCGGCTCTGCACCCCCCTTCCCCGTGCCTGAGTGAGTATTGTTTACGGCCCTGTTGGCACAACACTCTCCTGGCCCAGGCTCGGGTTTCCGGGCGCTGACAGGTGCCACCTTTCAATCACACTGCGTCCGTTCTGCCGACCTAGCTGCATCCATCCCAGACACCCGTGCATGGCCATTATGGGATACCGGTGGCCGTCCCAGGCCCACAGGGGGCCAGGTCCCCCACCCTGCAGCCCCCATGGCCCCCCAGGCCCTGGCCCAAGCTCCCAGTGTCTCTCAGCAGTGAGGACACCACTCACTGCTCACACTGGACAGGATGGGTGGCGTGTGATGGATGACCATGGTGGAAAGGGACCTGGTCAGGGGACGCTGGAGTCAGACCCCGGGCTTGAGGGTGGTGTACCCTGACCTGAGCACCTCGGGCTGGAACTGAAATCTGCTCTGTTCCTGGCCTGTTCGCTTGCTTTGTCGGGCAATGTGGGGAAGGTGCCTTGGCCCAGCCTGGGGGGGAACATCCCTGTCACTTAGACACTGTGGGACCCACACTGCCCTCCCCTGCCACAGCCAGTGGCCACACTGCTGCCTTCCAGTTCCTCAGATGCAGTGGCCCCTTTCTACTCGTGCCAGGGCTGGAGGTTCCCTAAGCCTCTTCCTTTTGATGGTTGGGAGTGTTGGCCAAAGAAGCCAGGGCCTTGGCACGGAGCCCCAGCCCTTTATTTTCCATTTTGAGGCAGGGTCTCACTGAGTCACAGTTGCTTAGACTGGGCTCAAACTTGTGCTCCTCCTGCCTCAGCCTCCCTGCTGGGATGACAGGCCCCCTCCCCCGCCCTGCTCTCTGTAGCCCGGCCCCTTCTGCTTCTCTAAGCACTGCACCAATGCCCGCCCTCATGTGGCAGGCCCTCCCCGGCATGGCAGCCCACATGTTGTCCTTCCAGATACTCCTGGAACTCTGGTCTGCTGTCAGTCCTCACATGTCTTTCTCCTGCAACGCCCAGCTCTGCCTTACTAGGGTCCTGATGAATACACACTGAGCCTGTCAACAAGTGAATGCTCAGCAGAAACAGCGCAGGGACGGGGCCAAGCCCGAGACCTGGGAGACTCGAGGGTGGCAAGTCTGGTACCAATGTCCGCAGCTGAATGCTGCCACCTGTCCTCACCTCTGGGGGAACCAGGGCTCTTCATTCATCCAGGATCCTTATTTCTTCAGACAGGGTCTGAAGCCCAGCATGGGCCTCAAACTCCAGTGATCGTCCTGCCTCAGACTCCCTCGTACTGGATGACAGGATCTACCTTTAGACAGCGGGGTCAGACTCACTGCGTGGGAGGGACAGCTCGAGCCTGCAGACACAGGTGACCGCAGGTGACCGCAGAGACCTCCGCGGGCAAGCGCACCAGTGGCACGGAGCAGCGTAGGCAGTGGGCTGCAGGGGCTGGTGATTATTCGTGTTCAGAATCACCCAGGGCGAGGCCATCGCGCTCCGGCCGTCCCAGAGGGGACCACTGCGCAGCAGCTGCAGCTGCTTCGTCTAGCGGCTCCCAGCGCCGGGCCCTGGGAGGCCAGTTCCAGCCCGCAGGAGGCCCGCGGAGCTTGCCAGCTGAACAAACTGCGTCGGGCAGCCAGAAGCCACCTGAGCTGCAGCGGGACTGAGGGTGCAGGCTCGCTGGGATCATGCACTCCCCGGGTGTAGGGCTGCGCGGCTCGCTGAGATCGGTCAGCGCGGACGTGCCCTCCCGCCTGCCTGCCTTGGCTGCCAGCTGCAGCAGAGACGTGCCTTAGAGCAGACCTCTTCTGTTCTATCTTTTCTTTTGTTGTTGTTTGATTGTTCTTCTTTACACTAGTGTGTACGTGGCTTCTAGTTCTTGTTTCTCTGCTCTTGTTTTTGTTTCTTCCATCTCTCTTTCCCTCCTGTCTTCTTCGCCCGTTTCCAAAGCTAATGAGATCCTCCTTTGTCCTCAGCTTTGCTTCTAGTCTCTTCCTCTGCTTCAGTTTCTCTACTTTTCCTGCCCTAACCCTCTTAAAATTTTCTTCCCTGGAGGTAAAACTGCCATAGTGAGTTTATTTACTATATACAATTTTGATTTTAGATTTTACCAAATAAGCACAAACCTACTTCAAATGACTAAAGATGGCGAATGAACAGTGACATCAGTGCCATTTCTAGACCCGTTTGCTGCTATGGTTATTGCTGGTTGCACCGTTTTAGCTAAGATGACATAACTGCTTTAATCAATTGTTTTTCCTGGTGTACAAAGACTGAGACTGTCTAAACGTCATAAAAAATGCTACAGGCCAGTGCCAGGCAGCCAAGGGCTGTGCTGGGCAGACAACTGCTCCTCCCTAATCAATTCACCAGATAGGCCCTCTCAACACACTAAAAACCCAGGCCTGCCAAATAGCTCAGTGGATTAAAGTGCCTGCAAGCAGGCGCAGGGGCTGGGGGTTGGATCCCTGGGCCTGCCGTGCCAGCTCCACCCCAGGGACTCACTGAGACTGGGCGTGGTGGCACACGCCTGTAATCCCAGCTCTTGGGAGGCTGTAAACAGGCAGATCACCACAAGCCAATCTAGTAGTGAGACCCTGAACACCCTATCGATCCTTCCCTAAAATAAAAATAAAATAAAATTCCACTGGAAGTATAGACAGCAGAATGACCACGACCACGTGAGGACAGAATTTCAGATACAGAACAGGAGACTGCTTGTGATCGTGAAAAGAAAGATTTCTCAGAAGTAGCAAGGCATCATGAGAAATCAATTCAATGGCAGCTAGATGATATAAAGAACAATAGCATATGACTGACTGGAGCAGTGAACAGCAGCACAGTGCTAATAACTTGAAAAATCCATTCACAGATGTAATGGCAGAACATTTCTGAAGCAGGGAAAAAGAATTTGACCTAAAGATAAGTGAGGTATATAGAACTCCGACTGGCCATGACAAAACAACAACAACAAACTACACCAAGGCATATTAGAGTCAAGACTCCAGAAACACAGCACAAAAGCAGAACGTTAAAAGCTGCGAGTTAGCAAGATAGCTCAGCTGACTAAGCACCTGCTTGGCAAGCTCAGGGAGCAACACATGCCGAGTCAGCCCACCCCCGGCACACTCAGCCAGCCACCAAGTCTGAGAACGGCAGTGCATGCCTGTAATCCCAGCCACCAAGAGGCTGAAAACAGGAGGATCACTAGGAGTCCGAGCTGTGCTGTGAGATTCTGTACCAAATACATTAAAAAAGAAAATAAATAAAAATTGTTAGAGAAAAGAAATGAATCACCTATAATGGAAAGCCCATCAAAACCACAGCAGCCTTCTGAACACAAACCCTCAAGGAGAGGTTGGAGTGAAGTATTTCCAGCTCTAAAAGAAAACAACCCCTCATCCAGATTGATGTACTCTGCAAAACTATCTTTCAAAATTGATAGAGAAATAAGATACTTTCATAAAAAAGAAAAACTAAAAAAAATCATGACTACTAAACCAACACTCCAGAAAGTTCTAAAGAGCATTCCATTTTTTTTTTTTTCCCCAGAACCGGGGATTGTATTCAGGCCCTTGTGCTTACCAGGCAAGTGCTTATTCTACTGAGCCATCTCCCTGGCCCTTCTAAAGAACATTCTGGAAAGAAATAACAAAGACTACAATTCCATGAGTCCCAACAGAATGAATCTACCAGGAAAGGTAAGCAATTAAACACTAAAGAAAAAAGGGAACCAGCAACAGCAAAACATGACAAGGATAAATCAATAAAATGCCTATGTCTTATACTCTCAGTAAGTAATCTGAATATAACACTCAATGCATTAACCATTGTTACTCTCCTATTACCATGTTTTGAAATCCTTTTCTCTTTAAAATAAATAATTCATATGAAAAACGAAAATGGCATGTGCCTGTAATCCCAGCTCTTGGGAGGCTGTAAACAGGCAGATCACTATGAGTCTGACCTAGTAGTGAGACCCTGAACACCCTGTAGACCCTTCCCTAAAATACAAAAGAAAAATGAAAAAAAGGGATAAGTCAATACATGTATTATAATCACCAATGTTAACTGTCTCAATTTACCCATGAAAAGAAACAGCCTGGCAGGATGGATCAAGGAGCAAGATCCAACAATATGCTGCATAAAAGAAACACACTGCACTCAACAATTCAGACTAAAAGTCAGAAGATGGAAAACAATTCTCCATGGGACAGGAACATGGAACATGGCAGGAATAGATAGCTATTCTATTTGCAGACAAAGTGGAGACAGAAGTTATAACTCCTGGGTGGAGGCCAGCACGGGGGAGGCAGACAAGGTGGACCATGCAGGGGCAGAAGGGCGGCAGGGAAAAGGACGCTGCAGTGCACCATCCCAGGGCCACCTGCCATGCAGGAGACTCTGGTGCTCGGGGTCACGATGGGGTTTGGTGACCACATTGCTCTGTCAATGAAGGGGCAGTGTGGACAGAAGTGGGGATGGCAGAGGACAGGCAGAGGCCCAGGCAGGGGGCTTCTGGGACGGGGAGGGTGACAGAGCTGTGGCCAGTGCGCTTCTCAGGCCACGGATGCTTGCC
Organism: Ctenomys sociabilis; assembly: GCA_004027165.1. Lineage (NCBI taxonomy): Eukaryota > Metazoa > Chordata > Mammalia > Rodentia > Ctenomyidae > Ctenomys > Ctenomys sociabilis. The sequence continues at coordinate 8,488 of PVKA01021656.1, forward strand.
TGGCTCTGCCTTCTCTGCCTGTTGTGAGCAGCCAGGTCCCAAGGGTTAGGACCTGCAGCCCTCCTTAGCTCTGACACACAGTGCACAACATATGTGCCTGCCACCATGACATGGGAAGGCCTGTGACACAGGAAGGGCCAGGCCTCTGTCACCATGTTGACAGTCACACATCTAGAGGCCAGTGACGTCTTCAAAAGCTGGAGCTTTCCAAGCTTCGAAAGAATTTTCGCTGGACCTGGTAGTAACACTCATCTTCTTGCCACCTTGGCGTCTGGGGCAGGACTGCTGTGAGTTCCAGGATATAGTGAGTTCAAAGACAGCTTGACCTGCATAGTGAGGCCCTGTTTTAAAAAACAAACAGAAGCAAACAAAAGACTCCATAAAGGCAACTGGGGCTTGATTAGTGGGTTGCCCAACGCCTAGACACAGGAAACGAGGTCTCACAGAGACACAAGGACTCTGTCATAGGCAAGATCAATGGTTTCCAGGGGCTGTGGAGGGCAATGACTTGCTGTTCAGTGTGTGCTGCTTTAGTCACAGGGTGCATAAGCTGTGTTGTGCATGTGCCTAGAGCTAACAGCACAGCACTGTTTGTTTTGATTGTTTTTTTCTTTTTTGTGGAACCAGGGATTGAACTCAGGCCCTTGCACTTGCCAGGGAAGTGTTTATTCTATTGGGCCATCTCTTTGGCCCCTTGTTTTGATTTTTTAAGACAGGGACTTGTTATGTTGACCAGTATCATCTTGAACTCATGGCAATCTCCTGCCTCAGCCTCCCAAGTGCTATCACAGATGTGTGACATCTTGCCTGGCAACAATACTGTATCGTGTGCTTACATATTTGTTCCATGGGCAGATCTCATGTTAAGTGTTCTTACCACCATGTGAAAGACAAAGACCTCCCAGAGAGGTGGCGATCTGAGAAATCCACATTTACGCCATGACTCCGGGGCTAATGTGTAGCCCAGTGGTAGGACCTTTGCTGAATATATTCGAGTCCTGGGTGTGGTCATCAGTATTGGGAAAAAAAAAGAAATTACTATCATTTTGAAGGTATGAAAATAGCAGTTTGAGGAAAAAAGCTCCATCTATTAAAGATAAAAATAGACCAAGAATATGGCCGAAGACAGCCGGGTGTGGTGGCGCAGGCTGTAATCCCAGCACTTGGGAGGCTGAGGCAGGAGGATTGTTGTGAGTTCAAGACCAGCCTGAGCTACAAAGTGAGCTTAAGGCCAGTCTGAACTTCATAGTAAGACCCTGTCTTAAAAAGACAAAAAAAAAAAAAAAAAAAAAAAAAAAAAAAAAAAAAAAAGAATAAAAGAATATGGCCAAAGTTGAGCAATTGTTTGGGCCTGGTGCAATATCCATGGGAGTTCAGTCAACTGTACTCTTCATTTTTCCTGTGTGTTCTAAATTTCCCCCTAAGAAATCCCTGGGGGAAAAAGGAACAGTAATTGCTTTTTATTGAGTAACTGTCATGGACTAAATGCTTTATTTCCATTGTCTTATTTATTTTTTGTAATGAGTTTTTAAACATTTTTATTTTGAAATAATTATGGTTTAGAGGTTCTGGCTCACCCATCACTCTGCTTTCACTAAGGGTTAAGTCTTACAGAACTGCAGGACACGGGAACATTGGGTCAGACAGACAGACAGACAGCGAAGTGCTTACTCCACTGAGACAGACTCTGGAGACTGAACCCAGAGCCATCACAGTGAGCTACATAACCAGCCCTTTTCTTTTCTTTGAGACAGGCTCTTAAGTTGCTACATTGCACAGGCTGAGCTCGAATTTGCGATTCTCCTGCATCGGCCTTCATTGAGTGTTGTGCTTGGTGGAGGCCCATACCTCACCTTCCAAATCAGGACTGTTTTCGGTAATTACAAAAATATAGCAACGACCATATATAACACACGCGGCCCCCTCATCCAGCGGGCAATTGATTCTCACATCATCGATTTGTATCTTATACTAGGTCTGATGTGCTGGTGCACGCCTGTCACCCAACACTGGAGGCTGGAGCAGGAAGATTCCAAGTTCAAGGCTATCCTAGACTACGCAGTGAAGGATATCTCAAAGTAAATATAAGTTTGCATGCTGCAAATGTAGTTTAACTGATAAATTACCAAAACCAGAGTTTTAGAATTCCTCTTCCTGCGGGGGATACGGGTGCGGCCCGAGGCACGCTCTGAGGTCCCGAAGAGCTGTCTGCTCCTCCACAGACGCCCCGGGAGGGCGCCTGAGGGTGGGAGATCCTCCCCGGCAGCCGCAGGCGGGACTCGCCCGGACACGTCTACATTTAACGCCGAATCTGCGCTCCCAGACACTCCGATTTTGTCGCCGCGCGCGTCCCGAGCGGTTCTAACGCACAACAACAACCGAGAACCGAGACCCCCGCTCCAGCCGCGCTCCTCCGGGCCAGGGTTAGGTCACCCCTCTCGGCCGCCGCGCCCCCGCCCGAGCCACCAACTCCTCACGGCCTCCGTAACAACCCAGCCACACGCGCGCAGGCCGGGCTGCGGCGCTCGGACCCCCATCCCAGGTCTCTATGGTACATCCGCATCCCCTCTAGCATTTGAAAAATCGACGTTCCTGTCGGCCGGCCCCCGGCTGCCTGTTCTCAGCACCGCCTCACGGGTATTTCCTTCCGGGTCAGAGAGGAGGCGGAACTTCCCTTCCGGAAGTGATCCACGTGCTTCCGGCGTGTTTTCCCTGGGCACGCGGCAAGTTTGTACAGTAGTTTTTGCCCACAGTTGGCAGCGCCCCGGCACTGTGACCCGCTCCAGGCGGTGGTGAGTGATCAGTGGTTTCAGATTTCAAGGGGACCCTCTGATGACTTCGTGATTGCCGTGGTGTAGCCTTTGAGTCGGGTTCTGGGGTACTCAGGGGTTCGGAGTTGTCGAGTTCCCGGGCCGCGGAGGCCCGTGCTCGCGGTTTTCAGTGATCGGCCTCGGCTTCCCGATCTCCCGGCCGAAGCTGATGTCGAGGGGACAGGTCGTCAGGCGCGCGGGGTCGATTTTGACCCCCTTCCCCCGTGACGTCCCGCGTGACCTTGGGCGGGCAGTTGGCCCTGCCTCAGTTTCCACGTCTGTGAGCTGGGTGCCTACGCCCCCAGAGCCGATGGCCTAGGTGGTGGCGCCCGTGAGCCCCCGATCTGCAAGCCGCTGGGTGTGAGGGGGTCGCGAGGCGGTGCTCACGGCTGTGTCTGTCCAGAACCAGGTCTCCCACGGGGCTGGGCTCGATGGACCCGCTCAGGGCCCAGCAGCTGGCGGCGGAGCTGGAGGTGGAGATGATGGCCGATATGTACAACAGGTGAGCCGCGCTGCCCGTCTAGGAACGTTAGTCAGGGTCGCCCTGAACCTGCGGCCCAGTGGGCAGCTTCAAACCAAAGCCTAACGCAGGGGAGCCCGAGACCCCCACCTTGCCTTACACCTGTGATGGGGGCCAGGACTTTGGTGGGATGGACTGGTGGAGAAGGAGCCTAGCAGGATGAGCAGCTCCTGTGTGGGCCCTGTTCCCTTCTAACTACAGGTTGACGCAGGCCAGTTAGCAGTTAACGTTTTTGTTAATTTACCCATGGTTGACCACTGAATAAGAATTTCATGTGCATTTTTTAAAAAAACAGTAATATTTTTCACGGTCCCAACCTAGAAACAACAGATGCCCGTCAGGAACAGAAATGATAAATATCTGGAGATTCATGCAGCAAAATGCATTAGTGCCTCTGCAGTAGGTAAAATGTGAATTTTTTTTTTCTTCCTTAGGTTTTGCCTTGCAATATAGGCTGGCCTTGAGCTCACAGTGCAGCCCATGCTGGCCTTGAGCTTGTGGGCATCTCCTGCTTCACCTGTTAAGTGCTGGGATTATAGGTGTGCACCACTAGGCCTGGCTTTATAATGTAGCTTTGTGGGCATCTATTTTTATTAGTTCTCATTAATTATGGAGATTCCCGAGTCTCATTTTGGCACAGTGGTATAGGCACCTGGCATATTTGGGGATTCACCTTCCCTGCTTAATTTCACATTTCAGGGGTGGAGTTCACGTAGAATGTTCTTTTTAATCTTCACAGTACTCTGGCGGTTTTGTTCCGTTTTAAGTTGAGCAGAGTGAGGTTAACAAGCTGCTTGGCATCCCAGCCGGTCAGTGGCAGTGCAGGGGTGTGGTGGTACGTTGGTGAGTCACTGCTGCTGTGATGATATGGCCCTTTTGGGAACACGTCGTGTCTCCAGCAGTCCTTGGCAGTATTTCCTTGGGCTGGCTTCCTTGTCCGTCACAGGACGCAATCACAGATTTCAGCTCCTGGAGACAGGAGCCTTCAGCACAGACAAGCCCAGCCTGTGGGAGGCACATACCTGTTCTCTGAAGCCCCCTTGGTTGGTTGTTTTTCTTGACCACTAATCAGAGTGATCCTTGTGGCCATGAGGTTGTCACGTGACTCTTTGTGGGTCTTGGCAAGTTCCTGCGGCTCCCATTTCCTTAGCTGTAACAGGAGGCCTGGGGCTGTGACCACTCCTCAGGGTCGCCCTAAGAATTGGGTAACGTGGTCCCCGAGTGCATAGCTGGTGCCTGATACATCCTTCCTGTTGCTCACACAAGTTTGTCCGTAGAAAGCTCTGTCTAGGCAGCTGAGGATGGAAGGGTGGAGTGGCTGGGGGTCCCGGAGTGCTATGGGATGCTGCTGATGCCTCCTTGCTGCCACCTTCCCCACCCCAGAATGACCAATGCCTGCCACCGCAAGTGCGTGCCACCCCACTACAAGGAGGCGGAGCTGTCCAAGGGCGAGTCAGTGTGCCTAGACCGGTGCGTCTCCAAGTACCTGGACATCCACGAGCGCATGGGCAAGAAGCTGACCGAGCTGTCCATGCAGGATGAGGAGCTCATGAAGAGGGTGCAGCAGAGCTCGGGACCTGTGTGAGGTGGGCAGTGGGTGCCTGGCTGTCCCCATGGTAGCAGTCACTGGTGCATGGCCAAGGCTGTGTGTATATGTGTATATATTAAATGTGCTTTAGATGCCTACTGTGTGCAAAGCTTAGCATTTAGGAGCAAAGACATGAGACACAACTTGTGGTGTATGCCTATAATTCCAGCACCTGAGAGGCCGGGGCCAGAGGATTGCCATGAGTCTGGGCTAGCCTAGGGCTACACAGGGAGCTTTGGGTCTCCGGGACTATATAATGAGACTGTGGGGGGAAAAACATTAGCCACAACCTCCACCAGCAGAGGGAGTCCAGCGTATTAACAGAGCAGAGTGTAAGACAGCTTCCTTTTGCATCTGAGGTTGCTGCTTGTTGTGTGACCCTGAATGTGGCTCCTCTGTGTGCCTCAGCTTCCCCATCTGTAAAATAGGCGTGGCCACAGGGCTGCTGAGAGGGTGAAATGAATTAGCAAAGCACATTACAGTATTTTCTGGGTGTAGCTTAATGGACCATAGGGTAATGTTTCCAGAAACCTCCTTGCCATTGGGTGCTGCCATTGACAGCAGTAGTCACTATTTTTTACCTCCTCATGTCTTGTGAAGACACTTAGAAGCTGGACATGGGCGTAAGCCTGTCTGCCTGGCACTCAGGGCTGAGGCAAAAGGATCACTGTGAGTTCCAGTCCAGTATGGGCTACACAGTGAGACCCTGCTTCAAAAATAAAACAACTTGGGACTCCAGAGCTTCTGCAGAAGGTGGCCAGTGTTGCGGCCTGAGTGGAGTGAGGGAGGGTGGACTTTCCTGCCACAGCGGAGTCTGGGCACTCTCTGCCCTTTCAGGCCCAGCAGGTGGACAGAGGTTGGCTGTAAGACCTCAATGTCAGCTCCATGAGGCCTGGCTCCCAGGTGCTCAGGCCGGGGGATCCTGGGCAGTGCTGCTGCTGTTCATGCCCCCTGCAGCCACCTGTCAGCAAGCTCCAGGCGACTCATCCAAGGCTGCAGGCTGGGGATGCTGCAGGGGAGTGGCAGCTGCAGGGCCATGCACCCTGTCCCAAGGAGGTGGGGTCATTCCTGATGAGCTCTGGGAGCCACACTTTCAGGGTGGCCCTGAGGGCAGAGGCGTTGCCAACGAGCTTGCAGTGATGGGGTAAAACGGACAGTGAAGACCATGAGTCTGGGGCTCACGGCACAGATTCAAGCCTGACACCTGGGCTTGGGACTCGGATGAGATTTTCCTCCTGTTGATCTTGGGTGAGGCGTCCAACTGCTCTGTGCCTCAGTTTCCCCAGCCGAGAGAGCGCAGTAAAGGCACCTACCTCATTGTCTGAGCACCTAGAAAAGTGCCTCCACTCTGCTCTGTGTGACAGCTCCCTGGGGCATGGTGGTGCACTGCGACTTACCAGCCTCTAGGGGCAGAGGCAGGAGGATCGAGGCCAGCCGGGGCAATTTCAAGACTCCTTGCACTGAGCCAGTAAAGGAGTCCAGGCATGGTGGCACACACCGATAATTCCAGCGCTGGGGAGGCTGGAAATAGGTGGATCGCTGTGAGTCCGAGCTGTATAGTGAGACCCAGTACCAAATACATAAATGAAAATAACTAAGTGGGCCAGGTAGCTCAGCAGAAGAGCGCAGCAGCTGGTTAGGTCCTGATGTGCTGTGCTGGCCCCAGCCCTGCCCCCACCCCCAGGGCGTGCTGAGCGGCTAATTGAGACTGGGAGGGGTGTGTGTGCCTGTAATCCCAGTTCTTAGGAGGCTGAAAATGGGAGGGAGAATCACTATGAGTCTGATCTACGTAGCGAGACTCTGTTCCAAATACATTCAATGAATAAATACTATTTTTTAAATGCCTAGGAATGTAGTTCAGTGCAAATCCCAAGGACCACAACAACTAACAAGTCAGCCCTGTCTGTGGTAACCAGCTGACGTAGATGCACATGTGCAGCACGGTGAGCAGTTAAACCTGCACTGGCCGGCGAGATAGCGGTCTAAAACGCCTGCTTAGGCAAGCCTGCAGGGACCTGGGTTCGATCGCTGGCACTGCGCCAGCCCCGCCCCCAGGGTAGGCCGAGCTGCCACAAAAAAGAGAAGTTTAACTTGTAGCCAGCAGGTGGCGCTGTCACCCAGGCTCTCGCCGCGGGAAGGGCGGGAGGTGTGCACGGGGCATCCCTGAGCTGCTGCTGCGGCGGCGCACTAAGTGCCTCACATAGGCTGTTTCAGTTAACTTCGTTCTGCAGGTACCGGGCATTGAAGCCACTGACTTCCGTCCTCAGCTTTTCTATTTTTATTCTGGGACAGAGCCTCACTAGGTTGCCCAGGTTGGGCTCAAATTTGTGATCCTCTTGCCTCAGCCTCCCAGAACTGCTGGGATGATGGGTGTGCCACTGTGGCTGACTTCAGTTAATCTCAGGATAAACTGAGGCAGGCCTGAGTATCCTCGTTTCATAAACGAAGAACTGAAGTTCTCAGAAGTTCGCAGCCTCCCGAGGTGCGACAGGAAGCGAACAGGGGCATCGGGGTGCTGGTGCAGACCCAAGACCACCTCAGCCGCTGCTTGGGGAGGACACTGGCCCCAGGGTCCTTGCTGGGCTGGGGCACTTTCCGTTTGCAGTCCTTATGTGGCCTGTCGTGTGGGACGTGTAGGAACACCCACAGTGCGCCAGTGGGAGTGGAGGGGGGACCAACACCACATTCTCCATGGCAGCTGGAGAGCTGGAGCAGTGTTCTGAGCTGGGTCCCAAGGAGGCTGTCGATGCGCCGGGGTCCATGACACCTTGGTTGCAGCCTGCAGGGGTTAGCATGCGCCCTGTGAGAGTGGGCCGATCCAGGTCCCGGACCTGCGGAGACCAGCGGAGCAGCACTGTTTCCTCACCCAGAGCAGGTGAGATTAAAAATGTGGTTTCAGCACCCTTGCAGGGCACGGGGGCACGCTCCTGTGATCCCAACACCTGGAAGACTGAGGCAGGAGAGTCACTATGAGTTCAAGCCTAGCCTGGGCTACACAGCAAGACCCTGTCTCAGAAAGATAAAGATCAAACACTCCAGCTTACAGGTGGCCAGGGTTCAGATTAAAAGGTGATTACAGTAGCTAAATGATTACTGCGTTGCCAGGGGACCCTCAGGATCCTCCTCTCATGGGGGACACATTCATTCCAGCACCCCGGCTACTGCTGCAGCAGCTCTGGAACCCTCCTTCCGGGTGCCTAGAGTGAGCGCTGCTGCCCGGCATCATGCAGCAGAAAGGCAGCTCCTGAGCGCGCGATGCTGCATCCTCCTTCACCGCAGTCATCAGGTCTGATGCCACGTGACTTCTGGCTCCTCCCAAAGTAAAAATGACCAGGAAAGGTCCATGTTCTGAATGAATGGGGCACATGGCGGCAGCCAGGACAGTCAAGGACATCCTGCAAAGAGGACTCCAGAGCTGCTGCAGGCCAGGATGGTGGGACGAGTGTGTTCGCGGTGAGGATTTTCCAGGGGTCATGGCGGTGCATCTTTTACTGCAACCCATTTCACAGACATTACGTGTAGCTCTCCTTCGCCCCATGTGACTCCTCTGTGACGCTCCAGTGTTCACTGGTGAGAGACCTTGTCTGTCATGCCCCTCTCTGGCTGTGTTCAGTGAGGTCAGGGCCTGAGTCTCTTCTCTCTCCAACCCCGGCCTGGGACATGTGACCTCAGGATGTACTGTAATCGAAATGCTATAAAAGTCCCTCCTCTGTAATGTGCTGCTGAGGGCACTTTAGCGTGTGCATGCGCTGCCCGCCGCTAATTGCAGCGCTCTTCACCCGGAGGAGAAGCCCCACACCCATTAGCCGCCCACCCTTCCTCCTTCCTGCTCACTCTCTCAGCCACAAGTCCACTTCCTGTCTCTGCAGTAGGCGCCCTGGCCTTTCCCGTCAATGCGAGCACATGGGATCACAGGTGAGAGGGTGGCATGGTTGCCTTTCCTTCACTCCCCGTTGGAGTTGGCGCGAGCGCATTGTGTGGAGGCTTCCTCCCCGGGCTCCTCCCCGCCTGGCTCGGGCTCTGAGCAACTGTGTCCTGGGCGAGGGCTGGGTCTGCTGGGTGGCGACGCCCGCCTTCATGTCCCTGTGAGCAGAGCCTGGTCACTGCCCACTTTTTCCTGAGAAGGGCATGGTGCCTATTTGTGGGGCTGGTAGGTGCTCCCTCGCAGCGCTGGATGGGTGGGATACTGGACTTTGAGAGGCAGCGCACAGCCACGAGGCACGGTGCACTGCCTGGAGCCCTGTGCCCCCTCCTGGGTCCTGGGCTGGGGCGCTCCTTCTCAGCTGAAGGAGGATGCTAACCCCCAACCCAGGGCCAGGCTAAGCATGCTAGTGTGCCAGCTGTTTTGAGCCAAGGTTTCACTGTGTAGTCCAGGCTGGCTTTGAATTCCCAGCAATCTTCCTGCCTCAGCCTCCTGCTAACGTTACAGGAATGCCACATCATGCCCAGCTTTTTAAAATTTTAAATGAGAGCCATTTCAGAAGCCTCCTAAATGACTTTAATAGGGCCAGTGAGATATCTCAACAGTCTAAGCACCTGCTGAGGCAAGCGGGGGTTCAATCCCGGGTACCACATGCCATGCTGGCCCCGCCCTCCAGCATGCTGAGCCGAGACCAAGTGAGAGCATGGTGACGTGTGCCCGTAATGCCAGTGCTGGGGGACGCCAAAGACAGGAGGATCACTAAGAGTCCAATCTGCGTAGTGACACCCTGCACCAAATACATTTAAAAAAAAAATTGGCTTTAATAGCTGCTTTCTGGTGTCTCCTTTGCCCATCAAACACAAACTCGCCCATACCCGCCTCCTTCATCAGAACCAACCAACTAGGTGGATGCTACTGCCATGCGTACCTACACTCCCAGCGGAGGCGGCGTGCACATTTGGGGTCAGCCTGGGCAATTCAGCCCAGGCTGTTTCTGAATAAAATACAAAAATCAGGCTCTGGCAATGTAGCTCAGTACGGTGGCAGGGTGTGTGTGGTGTGGTCCGTCAAGAAGGGGCAATTCAGGAGCTCTGCACCTCCTGCCTCTCGCCCTAGAAGTCACAGCTTCCCGGACAGAGGTCATTCCAAGGTGATCCAGCTCGAGCTCCACCCGCTCAGGTCACTCCTTTCCCTGGTCAGCAACCATCTCCAGGCTATGGCAGCCCAGGCCCTGAGTGGTACAGGGAAGACCTGCAGCTCCTTCCCCACCATCTGGGGCCCCGAGCAGGGGAGCAGGCAGGGGAGGCCCCAGCGCAGCCAGTGCCCAGGAGTCTCCAGAACAGGGCAGGTCCAGCTGCTAGGGCTGCTGTCACCTGCAGAAGGACGAGTAGGTGCGGAGCAGGGGCCAGCTGCCAGCTGCACATCTGCTCTGCTGCCGGCTTTGCGCTGTGCATCTGCTCAAGTGCTGGCATGCAGCTGCCAGATCCATGCCTGGGGGTGGGCACATGCACTACACAGTGGGGGTGAGGGCCAGGCCTGACTCCGGCACAGGCTGCTGAGCCGAAAGGTGCACAGGTTCCTGGGCGGGCGTGGTCAGCAAGCTGATTAGCAACACTGTTCATTCCCAAAGAAATCCAGGTCCTCTTTAATCTGAGCCTCTGCCATGCTGAGGAAGGGTTCTTTATTATCTCTTTCCTCCCGAGCTATGGATTGAACCCAGAACCTTGTCACTGAGCCCCACCCACAGTCCTCTCATCCCCTTTTATTTAATTTTATGTATTTGGTAGAGTCTCACTACAGAGCTCAGACTCCTACAGAACCTCCTGTTTTCAGACTCTCCAACGCTGGAATTACAGGCGTGCACCACCATGCTCAGTCTTTTTTTCTTCTTGGTGGAACCAGGGATTGAACTCAGGCCCTTGTGCTTGCCAGGGAAGCACTTATTCCACTGATCCATCTCCCTGGCACCACGCCCAGTCTTGGTGGCAGGTTCAAAGCACCTGAGGCAGGGCTGGCATGACATATGGTACTGGGGATTGGATCCTGGCCTTTGCGCTTGCCTACTCAGGCACTTAGACCTCTGAGCTATTTATCTCCATGACCCTCCCCTTTTATTTTGAGACTGGTTCTCATTCACTTGCTAAATTGCCCAGACTGAGCTTAAATTTGTGATCTTCCTCCCCAAGTGTGGAGGTTACAGCTCTGCACACCATGCCCAGCTCGAGTGTGTCCTTGACTTGGAAGTTTTGGGGGTCCTTCAGCGGTCCTGGAAGGCACTCCAGGGCTTCCCAGTCTCCTGGCAAGGCCCGTGCCCTGAGTGATCTCCAACCCCTCCCTGCCGGGGAGCCATCAAAGGCCGCCATGAGGTTTCAATGAGGCCTGCTGTCTTCACGGTCTCGTATGTGTGTTTTTGGGACACCACCACACTCTGGCAGCCACTCATGCTGTCGCTCCCTGTCCCAGCTCTTTCTTAGGGCCCCCTCTGGAACTTCTTGTGTAGTTGCTCAGGTTTGAGGGGCTCCAGGCTGTACTCTGTCACTCTCCAGATGTGTGGTAGGAGGTGCACATCTGCACGGCGATTACCTCATCACCTCAAGGATCCTCCCATGTCTCAACAGGTCAATGCTGAGATTCACCTGAGGACAGTCACTTAGTGGCTGGGGGCCTCTGTGGTCACTAGGTCTTCAGAAATAACATGAGGATAATACGAGGGCCCCAGTAGTGATGGTTGACCACGCTTATTCTGCCAAGGGCCACACCTGCAGCACACCTATCTCTTTTTTTTTTTTTTTTTTTTTTTTTGAGACAGGGGCTCCATATGTAGCTCAGACTGGCCTTAAACTCACTATGTCACCCAGACTAGGGTGGAACTCCTGGGATCCTCCTGCCTCAGCCTCTCCAGTCCTGGGAGAATAGACATGCACTTCACCTACCTGCATCCGGCTGCCCCTCGCAGTTGGGCAGGTGGCATCTGTCACTAGCTGTACTTGCAGAGAATAAAAACAGGCGCTTAGAGAGAAGCTAAGTCCGGAGCTGGGATGACCCGGGCCGGTTTGCTACAACATGGACATCCGGGCTTGGATCCTACAGTCTGGCCTGCGGTGGGTGGGCAGCACCCGCTATGGCTGACTTGAGGCGTGGGGCAAGGGCTGGAGCGGGGCGCTGGGGCTGCATCCCCGGCTGGGCTGGGGCTGGGGCCGGGTCACGTGCGCGCGAAACCCGAGTCGGTGGGGGCGGAGGACGGCGAGGGCAGTGGGGTGGGGTGGGTTGGGATGGGGTGCGCCCCGCCCGCACTTCCTTGCGTGGAGCAGCTGGCCACACTTGTCGCCGTCTGCCCAACCCCAGGTGCGGACCGGGGCGACCCCTCCGCTCAGCCCCTCACGGCGCCCGCCACTTCCTGCGCCAGCCCGGGTTCCACGTGGCAGCTGCCGGCCGCGCATGGCCCCCTCGCTGGCGCGCGCCTACCGCTGGCGCTGGTGGTTGGCGAGCACAGCAGTGCTGGAGAACCTCTTCTTCTCCGCCGTGCTGCTGGGCTGGGGCTCGCTGCTGCTCATGCTGAAGCGGGAGGGCGTCTACACCAGCCTGTGTCCCGGTATGTGGCCGCGCGGCGGGGGTGGCGTCCTGTCCACGCGCACCCGGACTGGGTGTCCCGCGGCGCACCCAAATCCCGCGGGTGAGAGGCTCCTGCCAGAGTAGGTGTGGCGACCCCCACCCAGGGCTCCTACATTCTTGGAGGTGGGGAGGCTGAGGCAGGAGGACTTCAAGTTCAAGGCCAGGCTGGGTACCTGCTGAGACGCTGACCCCAAACCAGAACAAAACACAAGCGAGTCGAGGGTTTTCCATTATTTATGTGCAGTGCTGAGGGCCAACCCCAGCCTAGGCTGAAGACAGCGGGCACTTGCGAGGCCCCTTGAAGCAGATGGACGCGCGCCTCGAAGCAGATGGACTCATGGGCTGTGCCCTGCCCCCCTCCAGTCGCTCATTTGCAGTTAGAGACCTCTCCTCTAAGCTGGGGGTGGGAGGGAGCAGGAGGGCGGGGCGGCCGAGCTTCCCTCGCCGTGGCCTTGGCCGTGGGAGTGGCCTTGCCTGAGCCCTCGGCCGCGAGCTCTCGGGCAGCCGGCAGCCGCCAGCTGTCTGCAGGGGCCAGGCAGGAAGGGGTCCCCGTGTCCGGGACTCGGACCGTCGTGCTTTCCTCTGGAGGAGGGCAGTGCGCTGCCCGAAAGTTCAGCGCCAGAGCAGCCCTGCCCTTGGCCTGTCGCCTAACCTTCTCTTCCTCTCTCCCTCCCCTTATTCCTCCCCTTTTCTTTCCCTCTCCCTTTCTCCGCCCCTCGGCCCCCCACCCCCTTCTATCTCTGCACTGTGGTTGGAGCCAGTGAGCCCGGAGGAACCCAGGATGGGTTTGAGTCCAAGCGCCCCTGCCCGCTCGCTCACACCCTGCAGAGTGTCCCGCGTGGGACCCTAACCCAAGCACCCGGCTTCTATCCTCAGGGCAGACGCGACAAACAAGCCCATTTGCGCTTGGATAGTCCCTGCGGCCTCACAGCTGGGCTGCAGCTTTGGGGAAAACCAGTTTTCCCGGGGCGGAAGAGGGAGGTCTCGATCTAACCGCAGCCCTACGGCCCTGCCAGGGTTATCCGTGGAAGGCGACAGGTGGCACCAAGAGATGGCCTCCTGCCCGTCCCTGCTGCCCCCAACCTCAACTGGGTGGGCCTGGGAAGGTGAGGCCTTAGGGCAAGTGATGAGGTGCACGGAGACGGGGACCCACAGCAGAACTGGGCACCCCAGCTGTCCCTGGAGTTTGGGAGGGACCTGGCCCCTGCTGCCCACGGCCTGGGGACTCACGCTACTCCCCCAGCTGAGGACTCCTTCCTGTCTCCTCCAGCTGCAGGAGGCAGTGTTTCCCTAAAGCAGCTTCGCTGAAGATTATCACCCATCTAGAGGACCCCTGGTGTGCCCATGGACACAGGGCAGGAACAATGGCCACAGTCACTGCTCCGTTACCCCCGGAGTGCCTTTCTCACCTTTCAAGCCTATCCCTTCACTTGTGCTTTTAAAAAAGTTTACAACTGACTTCTTTGTTTTGGAGACTGGGTCTTGCTGTGCAGTTCAGGCTGGCCTTGAACTCACTAATCCTCTTGCCTCAGCCTCCCAAGTGCTGAGATTACAGGCCTGTGTCACCACACTGGGCTAACTGTATTTATTTTGCCTATGTTTGTTTACTTATTGTACCTTCAAGGCCGTGGCCCTGAGCTGCATGCCCTCTCCTTTTTTTAAATTTTGGCACAGAGCCTTCCTAAGATTTCCACCTGGCATTGGCAGTGGCTCACGTCCCCCACTGGCTGTCCCCTCCTGCACTCATCTGCTCTGGGGTCCAGAGCTCAACACGCACTCTTCTCCATCCCTGTCCAGCCAGCAGCTGGTGGACCTAGTGCTGTCTGGTTGTGTCCCTGCCACGCTGCCCAGGTGCTTCCTGGCACCTCACTCTGCAGCACTCCCAGGACATGAATTCAGCCAGGCAGCTTGGCTCCTGCGCTGGTTGTGCTGGTCTTCGACTCGAGCCCTTACCACATATAGGCACTGGGGCCCCTGCCCAGGGCCGCTGTGGAGAGGAGCAGTGAGCAGACAGCTCCGATGTTGTGGATGGCGTGGGGCACTGCATCTCCCCAAATCTGTAATACAGAGGGGACAGTTGTTACCTTCCTGCCACAGAACAATGAGATATCATTTAACCAGTATTATAAAGGCTCAACAAATGTGGAACTTACTATTGAGGTTGTCTTTAGTGGAGGCTTTGGGCTTCTCTGGCCACTCTCTGTGTCTCTTGTGGCTTCCCTTCCCTCCTTCCTTTTTGGGTGGAGGCACTAGGGACTCGGCTGGGGGCTTTCACACAGAGCTTTAGCCCCAGCCCATGTTTCGAAGTTTTACTCTGACACGAAGTCTTGCTAAGTCACTGTGTAGCCCAGGCTGGGCTCAAGCATGCGATCTTCCTGCCTCAGCCTCCAGAGTGCAGTGCCTGCATCAGCGCACCCGACTTCCTGCTTACTGTACACCAGCTGCCTGACACCTGTGAGGATGTTGGAGCTCAGAACATGGGCAAGAGCCTTCAGTTGGTCGCTTGCTGCCGTGTGTCCCCGAGTTAAGTGCCAAAATGATCAAGCAGTCCCTGGAGTCCATCAGTCATTTGTTGCATGCTGCTTAGAGCACAGCCCTTGCTGCTAACCTGTGCTGAAGGCATTGCTACAACCCCGCTGTACAGAGGCATCACGGAGCCGGGGACCCGGCGCCAGTGAGAGCCCATTCCAGAGGGGTCTTTAGTGTCACTTCAGGGGCTAGGACTGGAGACTGGAAAGAGACTCACAGATGTGCTCAGTAGTGCGCGTGACGGGCTGTCCAGGGTGGGCCTCCCGGGACAGAGCACACTGTTCCCTTCACCAACGGGGTGATGGCGGGGCCCCAGTGTCCCCTCGCAGCTGTGCATGCCAGGGTTTGACCCTGGCCCGAGGTGGTTACTTAGGCAGGGTCTGCCTCCCCCGTGTTTCTCAGACCTGGTACTCTGAAGCTGCTTTCTTTTCCTTTGTTTTGTGTGCACAGATGTTGTTTAATTTTATTTACTTTTGGCCTTTTTGGGACAAGGTCTCACTGTGCGGCTCAGGCTGGCTGTGCATTCTCTTTGTGGCCCTGTGTGTGTGGTCTGCCTGCCTCTGCCTCCAGAGTGCTGGGATGGCAGTGTGGAGCTGCTCTCTTCATGCGCCCTTCTGAGCCACAATCATGGTCATTGTCAATGGTTATGGCAGTGCTGGGATGGGGTTATGTGATGCTGGAGGCCACTTGGTGGTAGCTCTGGTGGTAGCCAGCTGGCCTTGGCTAGCCCCCTGGGAGAGGAAATTGTGGCCTTGGACATCCTGTCCTGCACAATAAACAAGATGTGGGCAGAAATCCTGCTGGGTCACAGACACATCCCCCACCCCGCCCATCCATCTGTGGAGCTGGAGGTGGGGTGGCTTTGCTCCCTCTGCCAGCTGTAGTGGTGACTGTTGTCCTTTAATTTGCAGTATTAGGAATGGACACCCAGCAATTTTTTTTTTTAATTTTTATTTTGAGACAAGATCTCGCTAGGTTAATGAGTTGCCCAGGATAGGCTCAAACTTGCAGTCCTCTTGCCTCAGCCTCCCTAGAGTGTTGGCATGACGGTGTACTCCTCTGTGCCTGGTTTATATTTTTTAGGATGTCTTAAGGGTTAAATGAGATTCCACGTGGCAGAGGCTGGTGTTCAGTGCCAGCTAATGGGGCCCGGGTACTTGATCACATAAGACGTAGGAGGAGAGGTTCTGCCTGATGCAAGGGCTTCAAATCCAAATGCTGCTTAAGGCCAGTGATGGTAACAGCTGAGTCTGCAGGCAGGTGTAAGAGAGCAGAGCCGGGCAGCTGAAGGGAGCCGAGCGAAGACTGGCCCGGCTAAGGAGACCCCCAGCTCATTGTGGCCTAACTGTCCTGACTGGCTTTGCGATGGCGTCTCACTACGCTGTTCTGGCTGTCCTTGGATCTGGGACCCTTCCGGCCTCAGCTGCACCCGGCTGACTTTGTGAAGAAGCAGCAGTCTAGCCTTCTATGTGCTAACTCCTGAGTTTAAGCTGGAATCCAATTACAATTAACAGTGCTTCAAAGGTCAACCCTGCCAGCCAAGCAAAGCCCAGTGGGGGTGCTTTCGGGCACCCACGTGCCTGTCTTTCCATCTCTTGCTTGGCCCACGTCCCAGCACCTTGCTGACACCCAGCAAGCCATCAAGAGTTAGGGGAGAGCTGGTAAATCCTGCTGGAAACAGGAACAGCATCTCAGAAGTCACTGTTGCCCCTGAAGCTGTGCCATTCAAGCTCAGCTCTTCCCCGGGTGGTGGCTGGCACCTGCGTACAGCAGCCCTGCCCCAGCAGCTGAGCTGTGTCCACACTTCTGTGTTGTCACACTGACCCTCCTACCATGGGCCACCAATCAGCCTGTGCTGCTTCCTGTGCCCTGGAGCCAGAGCTTCCCATCTGTGCCTCTGTCTGCTGGGCCACTCCTGGCAGCTGCCGTGTAGAACCTCAGTCTGCTGTCTTGGGCCTGGCCTGCCACTCCTCGAGGGCCCCAGGGGCCTGCATTACAGGCCAGCTGCCCAGTCCTAGGGTGCAACTCCTAAGTCTGTGGCGGCAACAGAGACCATTTGCCCGCCTCCTGGAGTGCACATTTGCCCTGGCCGTGCCTGACGAAAGGAGGGTCGTGGTAGGGTTGGCTGCAGCGACTGAGCCAGGGCTGCCTCTGTCCCACTGCCCCAGGCTGACCGCGTTCCTGGAGGCTGAGTTCAGCAGGACCCTAGAGGGTTGGGGGGAGAGTGGCTCCAGCTCAAGTCTGAGGATGGGGACAGTTTGTTCCTTAGTTCTCAGACTGCTGTGACCTAAGACAGGGATCATTCAGGACGGGGCCCGACAGTGAAGCACTCTGAGCAGGGCCGTGGTTGCCTGCAGTCATTTCCCGGAACAGCATCGGTGTGGTCCAAGCGAATGCTGTTCTGTGCATTAGGGCACTGCTGGACTTTGTCCTTCAATTAGGGGTGCTCCCTGCTGGGGGCCATAACCCCCAGGCCTGGACGTAAAGGGACTATTGTAACTTGCTAAATACTTTGATGCCCATTATTTCATTTGAACTAGGTTCTTTGACTTATTTTGATGCTGAGATTGAACCCAGGGCCCTTGTTCCAAGCCGCGTCCCAGCTCTTTTTAATTTTTTGTATTTTGAGACAGGGTCTTACTAAATTGCTAACTGCCAGGCTGGGCTGGAAATTTCAGTCTTCTCGCTTCAGCCTCTGGCAAGCCTGGGATTAAAGGTCCATACCCAGCTCTCCTGTAGGGTCGTGGAGGTTCAGGCTGAGGGTGAGTCTCTTATTTACGGAGCACCCTCACATCAGCAGGCTCCAGACCCCGGTTAGAGGCTGGGTTTGTGGTCGGAGCCCGTTGGGCTGCTCCATCCTGTGCTGACCCCTCCTCCTCCCCAGCGGAGAATTCCACCAATGCCACCAGAGATGAGGGGCGCCAGTGGCCCAGCTGTGACCAGCAGGATGAGATGCTCAACCTCGGCTTCATGGTGGGCTCCTTCTTGCTGAGCGCCACCACCCTGCCCCTGGGCATCCTCATGGACCGCTTTGGCCCCAGGCCTCTGCGGATGGTGGGCAGGTGAGGCAGCTGGGCCTGCGGGCTGGGCCGCTGTGGGCAGGGGTGGGGGGCCCTCCGGTCAGTGCCACCCTGTCTGCATCCTTGCAGCGCCTGCTTCGCAGCATCCTGTGCACTCATGGCCATGACCATCCAGGACACTGAAGGTGAGCCACTGGCCTCTGGGCCGCTGGCCGAGCACTGGTGGGTGGCTGCTCCCAAGGACCTCAGCCCCACGCCCTCCTCTGCCCTACCCCCCAGCCCTGTCCCCGCTGATCTTCCTGGCGCTGTCCTTGAATGGCTTTGCTGGCATCTGCCTCACATTCACGTCGCTGACGGTGAGTGCGGCTGGCCCGTGGATCGGTTGGGGAAGGTGCTCCAGAGTCGCAGATGGGTGCAGGGGTGCAACCTGCACGTGGCAGCTAAAGGAGACCACGTGTAGTCAGACACACGGAGCCCTTGCGTCTGCCTCTGAGTTCTCTCTAGGCACTGGAACTCGAAATACAAACTGGGCACTGTTTTGGGGTTAGGGAGCATGGGTAGCCCAGGAGGCAGTAAATTAATAGGTTCTGTCAGTGGTCCAAGGAGGACTGGGTAACAGGCTAGGAGAGGGCGGGAGCCGGCCGGGCAGCAGTGTGTGGTGGTGCTCAGGCCTGGCTACAGCCTGGGCTCCTCAGGCCGACCCACCAAGGTGCATGTGCCTATGTCTGTACGCATGTGTGTTTGCGTGTGGAGTGGAAGGGTTAAAGTCCTAGGCGGGTGGCTGGGGCAGTCCGAGGGAAGGTCTAGTCCCTGAGCTGCTCAGGGTTGTTTATCTTGGATGCAGCCAAACTGGGTGTTTGGCACAATTTCTCCTCACCCCAGCAGCTGCCTTTAATTCCATCTAGGGACATTTCACAACTCTAAGGAAGTGATCCTTTCCTACCCGTCCCTCTCTGTAGCCCCCTCTTGCTATGTAACTTGGCCGAAGATTCCAAATCCTTTCTTCCTGGCCTGAGGCTTGACCTCGGACCCTGCCTTGTCCACCTGTAGTTCTGTCCACCAGTGTAATCTCCAGCCAACCATGGGGCTCCGTAGCAGCCCCACCTGGCCCCTCCCCCTCTAACCCCGCCCAACACCCTTTAGACCAATAATTTTCTCACCAGTAGTAAGACCTGGTACTGGCCCCGCCCACCCCGCCCCTCGGAGGCCCCCTCCCCTGCTGACCTCAGTCTGTAATCTCCAGCCAATGGTAAGGCCTGGCACGGGCCCCGCCCAGCCCCAGCTCTCCAAGGCTCTACCCCTAATTGTTACTTTCTACCTGCTGCCCTCCTAGCTACCAGGGTACTGGCCTGCGTTAGCCCATTGTTGGATGGGCCAGCTTCATCTCTGCAGAGCCCTAGCTGAGACAGTGCCTGAGGACGGTTGTGGGGCACAGCTCCCTGGCCTGGCACTCTTACCTGCTGTTCTCTGCAGATAGAGGGTGAAGGCCAGCTGCTGACTGGTGCCTCCCTCCCATTCCCATCTGTGTTGAGTCAGCTTCCCTCTCAGATATTTGATTTTACAAAATTAATTAAGTTTTTGAGACAAGGTCTTGCTGTGCAGTTCATGCTGGCCTTGTAGAACTCAGGGCGATCCTCTTGCCTCAGCCTTCTAAGTACTGGGATTACAGACAGGCACCCCTACACCCGGCCTCTCAGAGCACTCTCTCCTGAGCCTCAGCATCCTCTAGAGGGAGGGGAACAGGTGCTGTGTGGCATCGAAGGTCCCATGCAGTGGTCGGATGCGGTGGCCAGGGAAGGATGGTGGACTTGAGGGGCTGTGACTGAGCTCAGGTGGACCCAGCTCTGGCCTCCCCAGCCATCTGCCCCATCTGTCCTGGTTCCACAGGAACTGTGGGCTGTGGGGCCCAGGGTCACTGAGGGGCTCAGAGGCACCAGCACCATAGAGCTGCGGTGTTGGTTACTGGTGGTCGTGGTGGGGCTGGGCGAGAGGGGAGCCAGTCTCCCACAGTGACAGGGGGACACATCTTCCGCTCTTGCTTCACTTTCCTCATCCCGTGACACACTGGGACCAGATCAGTGTTGCACCAGGGGATGCCACACGATTTGGGAGCCGGGGTGGGCCTGGGGCTCATCTCTTATCTGTAGACTGTGCAGGGTGCTCTGGCTTCTGTCCCTAGGATCCCCCAGAAGGTAAAGGGGCTCCATTGACACTTCTCTTGGGTGACCCTAGGACGAAATAAAGTTAACAGCTGCTCGGGTGGGGACATTTCTGGGACGGAGCGTGGAGAGGTGGAAGCTAGCTCCGAGTGCAGCTTCTTGAGGGGACTCCTGCGCCGCTGTCCCCAGTGCTCACTCTGGGCACTGCAGCGGGGCCTTGCCTTCCCTAGGCCTGGGCAAGGGGATCCCCGGGGGGCCGGACACCCTGCTCACATCAACTTCCCCCTAGCTGCCCAACATGTTCGGGAACCTGCGCTCCACGTTCATGGCCCTCATGATCGGCTCCTATGCCTCCTCTGCCATCACCTTCCCGGGAATCAAGGTACAGAGCTGGGGGCAGCAAGGGCCCTGGGCTGAGACAGCTGGCTGGGCTTGGTGAGCAGCAGCCTTTGGGGACTGGCTCCTCCTGTAGGCATCTGCTTCAGCGTCTGTGCTGCTACTCTGCCCCTGTCATCCCTCTGGGCTGTGGGCTCGCTCTGGCTCCCCACTCCCTAATCAGCGTTCTCATTGTTATTTGGGGAGTTGTTTCTTGGTGTCTTGAACAAAGAATTAAGCAGGACACTCAAAAAGAACAGCAAAAATCAGATTTATCAAAAAAGAAGAACAAAGTGTACAAAAAGAGCCAGGTGTGGAGGGGCTGGGGAGATGGCTCAGTAGAATAAGCGCTTCCCTGGCAAGCACAAGGGTGTGAGTTCAATACCCAGGAAAACAACAACAACAAAAAAAGCCGATTGTGGGGTGCACAGGTGTCATTCCAGCACTTTGGAGGCTGAGGCAAGAGGATTGCTGCCAGTGTGAGGCCAATCTGAGACTGCAAAACCCTGTCTCAAAAACAAAGCAATTAGAAAAAAGAAGTAAGGGAAAGCAATGAAATTTTACTCCACATGGCCAGAGTGGGCAGTGAGTAGGGGCAGGTCCTGGGATCCTAAGAGGATCGGTGGTGGGGTGGACAGGTATCCTGCATGACTTAGACCACCTGTGGGTGGGGGCTGGCCATGCAGGGATTTTAAAGGCTGTGTAACACTCATGAAGCCTGACGTAGGATTTCTGGAAGTCTGGGTGTGTGGGTCCTGGGGACAGGGCACCCTTAATCTTTTGGCTGCTCTGTCTGCTGTGTCTTTTGTTCCTCTTTGCTTTGCCCCTGCTTCAGTGTGACTGCCCGACATTGGGGATGGAGAACCGGCTCGCAGACTCTCTGACCACCCTCAGTGGCCTTGCTGGGCTTAAACTTGAGATCCCAGCCCCCCACTCCAGCCACCTTTCGGTCCTGTTTCTTTTCTGGGGAGCCCAGGATGTGGCCTGATCCCGGGTGGGTCAGCTGGAGGTCCAGCTCTGGAAGGGGGGCCTCAGTTTCCCCCCCTGTCCCTATCACAGCTGCCTTCCACCTGGGCCACCCTGTCCCTGGTCATCTGCCATCTTAGCTAAACCTAGGGCTCACCTTCCTCAGAGGTGTCTCAGAACAACAGGAGTGCTGGAGGAATGTGTGTCACCCCATGCCCTTCAGTGTGTGGCCCTTGAGGCCTGTCCTGTCTCCCAGAAGAAAGAGCCACAAGCCAAGGCCCAAAGCTGAGGCAGACCAGAGTTTGTCCCAGGCAGGGATGGAGCTCAGAGTAGGCTTTTGAGAACACATAGGTCTGTGTCCCCCTGTGCGCCTATGCTGGGCGGCTGGCTCCCGGCAGCAGGGCTGGCACAGGGCATGTCCTGGAGCATGTCTCACCTGGCACCAGGAGAGCTTGGGCTGAGGCTGGAGATCCTTCCCTAGCCATCCCAGGGAGCCTCTGGGAAAGGGGCTAAGCTGCCTCTGATGGAGTTTGCTTCTGCTGGTGGGGGGTTACCAGGCAGGGGCAAGATAAACAAGGCTGGGCCCGGGGTACCCAGGGCCCTTGTTGTCTTCCATGTGTCATCTTCATGAAAATAAACCAGAACATGGGGGAGATAGGTTAGTGGTCTAAGCACCTGCCTGGCATACACAAGGACCTGGGTTTGATCCCTGGTACCACATGCCGTGCCAGTCCTACCCTGGCTGGGCCTGCTGAGATGGCCACCAGAACTGGGTGTAGTGGTATGTACCTGTAATCCCAGCATCAGGGAGGATGAGACAGGAGGGTCACTATGACGAGTCGGAGCTGTGTATCAAGACCCTGTACCAAATAAATAAATCAATAATACAAAAATGGAACATGATAGCACCAGAGGCAAAACCTCTGGGTCTTTTCAAGAGAGTTGTAGCTGGGCACCCCTTAGTCCCAGCACTTGGGAGGCTGGGGCAAGAGTTGCTGGGAGTTTGAGGCTAGCCTGGGTTACATAGTGAGCTCAAGGTCAGACTGGACTATGCTGCAGCAAGACCCTGTCTCAAAAAAACAAGAAAAGTCATAAGAGTACAGGACATTGGGTGCAGGGCACCCACAGCAGTGCTCAGGGTGGGGACACTGGTTCACCCTTCTTGGGGGCTTGGGTGAAGGAGGAAGAGCCAGGGTGAGGTTTTGGGGTCCCACTCTCAGACTTCGGATTCTGGGCAGCAGTTTGGGGTGGGAGAGACCTGCTGTCGGGTGGGCGGGGCCAGGCAGCCTCCTGCAGGGCGTGGCCTGTCTGTCCCCACAGCTGATCTACGAGGCCGGTGTCCCCTTCATGGTCATCATGTTCACATGGTCCGGCCTTGCCTGCCTCATCTTCCTCAACTGTGCACTCAACTGGCCTTCAGAGCACTTTCCTGCACCTGAGGAGGTGGACTACACGTGCGTGGCTGGGGAGGGGACAGGGAGGGCCCCTCGGCTGACACCAGCCACCGGCCTATGGGTTGAGCACCAGGCAGAGTGCTGTGCAAGCCAGACCTGCCAGCTCCGGCTTCGTGGGCCTGGTCCCGTCTCCTTCAGGCAGGTAGTGGACTGAGGCAGGACCATGGCACGCTGGCTGGCATGGTGGTGTCCTTCTGGGTTTGGAGATGAGAACAGGAGGCCCAGCAACGGCACCAGGTGCCATGCAGAGCCTCGGGGGCATGTGCAGAGAGGCCTTGCTCTCCGGCTCTGGGAACCACTTGGAGGCGGCTTCCCTGGCCTGGAGGTGCTCTGTAGGGCATGGAAGTGACCTTGGCCCAGCTCCAGCTGTGTGCCCACCAGGTTCTGGTGTTAGAGGCTGGGTGACACAGCTGTGGGCCCTGAGGGGGAGCTGGTGGCTGGGGCTGAATGTGTGCTCCATGCTGCAGGAGGAAGATCAAACTCGCGGAGCTGGCCCTGGACCACAAGGTCACAGGTGACCGCTTCTACAGCCACATGACTGCTGTGGGCCAGAGGCTGAGCCAGAAGCCTCCCAGCCTGGACAGGGGGACTGATGCCTTCCTAGCGCCCCCAGAGGGCTGGGGTGCCTCGCAGAGCCAGCCCGAGAGTAAGTGTCTGCGCCTTGGGCTGCAGGTCCCTCTTGCCCTCTGCTGGACGCACTCAAGACCAGGTGCAGACTTGGGCTCAGCTGGGGAGTTCCAGGTGGGGGGGGGGGGCGCTCCAGGACAGGGTACTCAGGCCTGGGCTTGGTGCCCAGCGCCCCCTGCTGCCCACAGGAGGCGCTGCACCCTCCTGCCATGCACGTTCCAGGGTAGCTGGGCATCCACTCTAGAGACATGGCCGAGTGAGCACAGCAGATCTGAGGGCCATGGCTCAGGTTGGAGGATGCTGATCTCTGGGAGTCCAAGACCAGCCTGGGGAACATAGCAGGATCCCTTCTTGGAGGGAGTTGCTACCACGTGCAACATAGGGTCTGTATCCAGAGAGCCCTAGAAATGCACCGTGGAGATGGTTAGGAACTGAGCAAACTGGGCATGATGGTGCAGCCTCTTTGGGAGGCTGAGGCAGTAGGATCTCAAGTTTGTAAATTGGAGCCCAGGCTGAGGATGCCTCACAGAGCTGGCCCTGGCAGGGGGAAAGGAAGCTCCGGGGTTCAGGGGCATCCCCTGCTGTTCCAGAGGCCGTCCCCTTCCGCCAGAGCCTGTGCTCACCCATTTTCCTATGGAGCCTGTTAACCATGGGCCTCACACAGCTGCGTGTCATCTTCTATATGGCGGCCATGAACAAGATGCTGGAGTTCCTGGTGACAGGCGGCCAGCAGCACCGTGAGCTGCGCGGGGGCTGGCCCAGGGTGGGGGGGGGCAGGTCCTGTGTCACCTGCTCATGTTGCCCTCCCCGCCTGCAGAGACCCATGAGCTGAAGCAGAAGGTGGACGAGACAGGTAGGGCTGCCACCTGGGCAGGGACCCCTGGGCCCCTGGCTGAGTGGGGCTGGAGCCCAGCCCGTGGCTCGGACCTCTCTCTCCACCCCAGTCGGGTTCTACTCATCCGTGTTCGGGGCCATGCAGCTGCTCTGCCTCGCCACCTGCCCCCTCATCGGCTACATTATGGACTGGAGGATCAAGGACTGTGTGGACGCCCCGGCCAGGGCAGCTGCACACAGAGACACCAGGTGACCAGTGGGCCACGGGCTGCCAGGGGTTCTTTTTTCTTTTTGAGGAACTGGGGATTGAACCGTCAAGGATTCTTGTGTCCTCCGTTTGCTGTCCTCTCAGACATACAGCTGTCCTCTCCCTGGATACCAGTGGGAGGGCTTCTGCTCCATTTTACAGATGGAGAAACTGAGGCCAGCAGGGGTATGGCTTGCTTCAGAATAAGAAGAGCTAGTTGGGCGTGGTGGTACACACCTGTCACTCCAGCACTCAGGAGGCTGAGGCAGGAGGGTCACTGTGTGTTCAAGGTCAGCCTAAACTACTTATGGAGGCTCTGTGTCAAAAAACAACAAAGCCAAAAACCAAACAAAGAAACACAAAACATGGAGAATAGCCGGTGTTGGTGCTCACAGGGCCCCAGGCAGTTTTGCTCCATGTTGGTGTCCTCACTGTGCAGGTGACAGGTCACACGGTAAGGGCCTCAGCCAGTTATACCGCATGCTCCAGCCCAGACCTGAAGGGTTCCCTGTGCCCCCACCCCCCACTGTGTCGTTTACACACAGATTGGTAACAAGCATGTCCACAGACAGCAGCAGATGCTCTGGCTGGGAGGAGCTGGGGTGGAGTTGCCGCCTAGCACAGGGGAGAGCATGGGTTCCATCCCCAGCACTGCAGAATGAAAGCAAACACCACTTCATCCTGTTCAATCTCACAGTCACTGAGCTGTGGAAACCCAGAGCAACTTGGCCAGGCATCTCTGCTTCAGTTTCCTTCTTCTGGCTGTGCTTCCGAGCACAGGAGGCCAGGGCTTCCGAGATCTTAGGTGCTGAGTGGGATGGGTGGAGGCCAGGGGGCTTTCATTTATTTATTGGGGGCACTGTGGATTGAACTCAGGACCTTGAGCTTGCCAGGCAGGTGAGTATGCTGCTGAGCTATCTCCTCGCCCCCTGTGGGCTTTTATAACAGGGTCTCCACAGCATCCCTGGCCACTTACGCTGCTCTCTGTCCCTCAAGGGGGACCCAGGTACCACTGGGAGGAAGCTCACAAAGGCAGACTTCCTGAGGAGATTCTCTCTCTCTTTCTGTTATACTGTGAATTGAACTCAAGGCCTTTGCATGGAGCTACAGCCTTGGCCTTTATTATTATTTTTAAATATATTTTGAGACAGGGTCTTGCCATGTAGTTCAGGCTGGCCTTAAACTCATGGTGTCTCCTGCCTCAGCCTCCTGAGTGTGTGCTGGGATGGCAGGTGTGAATCTGTATTTTAAGGAGCCCCTGTTGACACTCATATAGTTGGTAGTTGAGAGCCAGAGGCAGAGGAAAGGTTTCCAGCCCACCAGCAGGGGATAGGACCAGGAGCCAGGGGAGGCTGAAGCTGTGACCCAGACTTCTGGTTCTCTCCAGGAACTGGGCAGCCACCAAGCCACGCTACTGCAAGATGCAGAAGCTCACCAATGCCATCAATGCCTTCACCCTGACCAACCTGCTGCTAGTGGGCTTTGGGGTCACCTGCCTGATTGACAGCCTGCCCCTCCAGGTAGCCCTCCCTCAGCCCCCAAGGGCTTGGGGAGCATCTAACACCTACAACCCTTAGGCAGGACTGAACCTGGGGCCTGTGCACTGAGCTGTACTCGGAACCCTTTGCTATTTTGAGATGGCCTCCCTACCTTGCTCAGGCTGGGCTGGTCAGACCTGTGATCCTCCCACTTCAGCTTGCTGGAGTGCTGGGATACAGGGGCAGCCACCAACCCCGGTGCCTTGGGTCTCTTGACTCTTCACTGTCTCCTTTGGATTTCAGTTTGTGACCTTTGTCCTGCACACCACGGTCCGTGGGTTCTTCCACTCAGCCTGCGGAAGCCTGTATGCGGCTGTGTGAGTAGCAGACTGCACAGTGCCCGGATTCCTCCTCCTCCTCCCTTCCCGCCTCCCGATGCTGCACTTGGAGGCTGTCAGGGCCCTTCTTTCTCCCCTTTGGGGACTTGGTTCTTGAGCCAGAGACCTTTTCTATTTTTACTTTTTGGTGCTGCGGACTGAACCCAGAACCTTGGCACAGAACTGTGTCTCCAGCCCTCTCAAATGCTTTCGTAAATTGGAGACAGGGTCTTGCTAAGTCACCAAGTTGCTCAGGCCAGGCTGTAGCTTGGGGCCCTCTGTCTCGGCCTTCCCAAGTACCACTGATGGGCATATACCATCACACATGGCTGCCCTGGAGATTCTGAGCTTGGGCCGGGCCCGGGGGATGGCAGGGTGCTTAGTGTAGGGATGTGGGGAGGGTGCAGGCCCTGACATACGGCTACCCGCACCCCAGGTTCCCGTCCAGCCATTTTGGCACACTGACTGGCCTGCAGTCACTCCTCAGTGCCATGTTTGCTCTCCTGCAGCAGCCGCTCTTCATGGCCATGGTAGGGCCCCTGCGCGGGGAGCCCTTCTGGGTAAGTGCCTTGCACTGTCATCTGGCACTCTGGGAGACTGAGGTGGGAGGGTTGCAAGCAACAGCCCAGTCTGGGCACCTTAGGTTGTGTCTCAAGTGAAAATTGTAAAGGGCCAAGACTCAGCAGCTTGTGCAAAGGCCCGGGTTCAGCCCCCAGTGCTGCAAAATGGAAACCACAACCAAATACCACCCCCAGCAGGTGTGTGGTGTTTGTTTGCTCTTTAAAAAATGTATGTGTTTGGTACTGGGTCTCACTATGCAGCTGGGTCTCCTAGTAATCCTTCTGTTTTCAGCCTCCCTGGTGCTGGGATTACAGGCGTGTGACACCATGCCTGGACTCTGTTGCAGGGCTGACACATTGTGTGATCCCAGGCATCTAATGCCTTGCCTATGCAGGCGCTCAGTGCCCTGAACTATCGCTCCTGCTCTTGTTTGCTCGTTTTTGTGGGACAGGGTCTTGCTGTGTAACCAGGCTGGCCTCAAGCTCACTGTGACCCTCCTGCCTCAGCCTCCAAAGTGCTGGGTTCCGCTTCTTCAGCGGCCTGAGATGAGGCACCGGGAGCATCAGCTCCTCACTTGAGTCATGCGTGAGCTGTGCAGTCCCCACAGCACCCCAGTCCCTGAGGGCTGCCGTCTGGCCTGAGCCTGACAGCTGTCTCTGCCAGGTTTGCGCCACTTCTGTTCACCAGCTGAGCGGTGCCGAAGGCCAGCAGGGCCCAGCCCAGCGCCCAGGTCCGCTCAGGAAGGCACAGTGTGGTGTTCCAGCCGCTGACTCAGTTTCCCTTCCTGCTGACAGGTGAACTTGGGCCTGCTGGTGTGCTCCCTGCTGGGCTTCCTGCTGCCCGCATACCTCTTCTGCTACCGCGCCCGGCTCCAGAGGGAGCTGTTGGAGCCGAGCCCAGGAATCCCGACGGCACTGTGCGTCCCCAAGGTGGCAGCCTGAGGTGCGCGGCCAAGGACCTGAGGCTAGGAGCCATCCCGGCCGCCCTGGTCCTCACGCGGAGCTCAGAGTGCGAGGAAGCAACTTCTGCGGGACTCGCAGTGGCGCCCAGGCCCTCGCCGGGTGGTGTCGTTACGCTGCTGACCGACGCCACAGCCCTCCGCGCGCTGGCTGTGTCAGTGGACCGGGCTGGGGCGGGTTCCGCCCTGGAGCTGTTCCTCTGGTCTAGGAGGAAATGAAAAGGCCCAAGCCAGCGGAGCGGTCGCCCCTCCCCACCCAGCCCAACTAGGCCCTCTGTTAGGCAGAGGGCGCCTGTACTTCCGCCTCCCCCTTCCCCTAGAACAGCATTTTGGAGCTTCCTGTTGTCTCCGAACTTCATGCAAATGCTGAGCTTTGTGGTAGACCGTGTTTACGTTAGTTTCTTCGGACAGGGTCTGGGTCTTGCCATGTACCCCAGGCTGGCCTCCCTAAAACTGTTGGCGATCCTCCTGCCTCGGCCTCCCGAGTGTTGGACAGCTCGCGCATTCCGGGCTCGGCAGACTCCGCCCGCCAGGCCCGGTCCCCGCAGTCCCCGCGATCGGAAAAGTGTGGCCGGCGGGTCGGGGGCACAGGGCGTGCAGCGTCCGGCAGGTGGCGCTGCAGACAGTGGGAACCCCGCGACCCCAGCCCTGCCCAGCTGGGGCCTGGCTCCCACCCCGGGACTGGGAGTGGGGAGGGGCGGGCGGCGGAAGCCAGAGCCGTGTTTGTCGCGGCGCTGCCGAGCGGAACAGATGGCCGGGAGGAGGGGTGCGGGGGCCCGAGGATGCGGAACGAGGAATTTGACGCCCCGAGTCTCCCGGGAGAAGCCCCCCTCCCTTTTCCTTAGGCGAGCAGGCGGGCAGGCGCGGGCTCGCTTCGACCCCTCTGCGTAGTGCGCAGCCCGGGCGTGCGGCCGCCGGGTCTCACGGGTTAACTGGGACGGGGCGCGAGAAGCCGGCTCGCGTCTGGGAGCGAATTCAGGAATCGCAAATAGCAAAGGGAAAACGTGTTAATTGGAGCTTTATGCAGATGAGTCAGGACGGTGGATGGGAGCTAGCAGGTCAGGACGAGGCCCGGCGGCGGTCCAGGCACTGGGCAGGGACAGGCGGACCCCGCCCCGGGATGGGAGGCAGGTTTGGCGCCCCGTTTGGGGGTCTGCAGAGCAGCGGGGCGCAGGCCTCAGGCGTCTGCCGCACCCTCGCTCTAGTCCCCAGCGCCGTGTCGGGAGGCCTCAGCCGCCACGCTTGCGAGACCCGCCTGCGACGTCCACAGAGACAGTTGTTTCCCCCA
The DNA here is from genome assembly GCA_004027165.1 of Ctenomys sociabilis. Classification (NCBI taxonomy): domain Eukaryota; kingdom Metazoa; phylum Chordata; class Mammalia; order Rodentia; family Ctenomyidae; genus Ctenomys; species Ctenomys sociabilis. Next base: position 37,813 of record PVKA01021656.1, read on the forward strand.
CGGCTACACCAGCTTCGGGGGCTACCCTCTCCGTCCCCAACTCAGGGTGGCTTCTGGCAGGGTGGCACTTGGACAAGGAGAGAAATAAAACTAGTGCCTGGGAGGCCGACGCAGGAGGGTCATCGCGAGGTAGAGGCCAGCCTGGGATCCACAGACAGACCATGGCTCAAAATAAAAACAAAACGGACTCCCTGGTGGCCAGAGCGGTCAGCGGCCCTACAGCCGGCGGCGAGAGGAAAACCAGGCCCCCTGGAAGCCACTGGCAGCTGTCCCGCCACCCGCCGCCTGCCGCCTACCATCCCCGGCCCGGGGCGGGCAGGACAGGGCCGCGGCGCCCGCTCGGGTTTCTGAGCATCAAAGATGCAAGGCAACCTGACCTAGGGGCCCGGCAGCTCTGCGCCCGGTCCTTCGCGGGGGAGGTCAGCGAGGCTCAGCGACCCCGCCCGGACCCGAGCGGCTTAAGGGCTTAGGCCGGGCATCTGGGGCCCACACCCGGCCGATGCTCGCCCGCAGCTCGCTCTCAGC